>BQNB010109136.1:4526-22814 GCA_026074375.1 Tanacetum coccineum | reverse complement strand
GCATGCACTAAACAAACAAAAGAAATGAGAAAAGGAAATATTTTTTTGTTTACCGAATAATCAACAAACTTAGGGTAACCCTCTTAAGTAAAATAAATTTTACAAAAGAGGTGCGCCTTTTTCGTTTAGTGACACAAACGGTAAAAAAAATTTAATCTTTGGTTCGGGAACTTATTGATGGATAATACCTCAATTGAAGGTATTATTTGGGAACTTATTCGTATACTTTAAAGCCGAGTGATCCGTATACACTATGCTTTTGGATAAGAAAAGATATGACCGGAACTTTTCAAAAGCATACACAACGGCAAGCATTTCTTTTTTCCGTAGTAGTATAGTGGTAAGTATTCCCGCCTGTCACGCGGGTGACCCGGGTTCGTTTCCCGACAACGGCGCCAAAAATTGATTATAGTAAAATAATATATAAGTATAGAAATTTACCAAACTACCCTTGAGGACAAAGGAAGAAAGGAAAATTTCCCTAACGATTTATGAAATTGAGACCACGTTTGTTGTTCGGACAATGATTTGAATTGGTTCAAAGATGATTTGTTTAATTGGAAATATTTTTCTTATGTTCGTTTGGACAATGATTTGAATTGGTTCAGAGATGATTTGTTTTCTGAAATCCTAAAAGTGAGCAAATTAAAGGACAATTAAACCTAACTTTAATAACGGAAAATTAAACCTTAACTAAAAACGCAAAATGGGAGCCCTAAATGGTAATTAAAAACCCTATTTTCCAAAATTAAACCTAAAATGAATTTTTCACTTTTATTAGACTCTAATTGACTAAAAAGTAAGTTTAAAGAAAACTAGAACAAAAACGGAGTTGAGTAGAGCTTAAAAACACGAAAAACGTAAACGGAAACGAAACCCGTTCTTTAAAAATTGAAATTTTGCAATTTTAACCCTACGAAAGCAAAACTAATTTTCCTAAAAACTTTATGAATAAAGAAAATTTTCTAAAAAAGAATTATATTTTTTTGATTATTTTTCTATTTTTTTATGATTTTTTAAAGTTTTTAATAAAGAAAAAATTATAAAAAATAGTAAACTTAATCCTAAAAATCTAGAAAAATTACTAAAAGTGTAAAACTTAAAAACTGATTTAAGAAAAATAAAAGCTAGAAAAGAGCTTAACGAAAAAGCTCAAAGAGCTTATATAAAAGCTACGGTTTTATTATGAAAAAGGAAAAAGAAAAAGTGGTTAAAAGGAAAATGGAAAGAAAGTATGACGGATGAGCTAATGTAGCATATTGGTAAGACTATGTGTGTGTGTGCAGGAGGTGCTGGGTTCGAGTCCCAGGCTTTGCTTTTTGCTATTTTTTTAATTTTTGAAAACTTATAAAAACAAAGTTGTAGTTGATATGTGGATTCCTTTTATGGCTTTGTGGGATCAATTCTCATGTTGCAAGAGCTAATCTTGACTTGATTATCAAGAGAAACCAATGTTTGATCCCGAGCATCTTGTTGTACTTGTTCTTGAGACATGATTCTGCTAAGAATTATCCAATCCAGTTTATATATAGTACATACATATATATAGCAAGAATCAGATTGATACTTCTTGTTGTTGTGTTTGTTTTTGATAGTTTATTGATTGATGTTTTTGGTTTTTAATCCCATTTTAAAGCACAGACTATGAAAGTCAACTATGGTCAATAGTCAAAAAGTCAACAATAAAAGTTAACAAACTGGTCAATGGTCAACCAAGGTCAAACAGTCAACATCAGGTCAAAGGTCAAACTAGGTCAATATGAGTCAACAGGTGCATATTTCGCTGATTAAAACCAATGTATATTTCGCGGGTTTAAACCTGTGCATATTTCGCCTGTTTTAACTTGTGTATATTTTGTTGGTTTTAAAATCCTGTACATATTTTGCGGGTTTTAACCTATACATATTTCACTTATTTTAAACCTTGTGCATATTTCTCGGGTTTAAATCTGTGCCTATTTCGCTGGATTAAACCTGTGCACATTTCACTTGTTTTAAATCTATGCATATTTCGCTGGATTAAACCTGCGCATATTTTGCTTGTTTTAAATCCAAGCATATTTCGATGCATTCATACATGCATATTTTGTAGGTTTTATCCAAACACATAAATCTAAACACGTAGCACTTTAAACTTGCAAACACCTTCAGAAACAACAACAAGCATATATGAATGCATTTCAAGCAGATTTAACCATGATACTACAACTTTCGAGCCCTATTTGACTAATTCGAACACAATAATGAGTATACTACATATCATTTAAGCTACAAGTGATCTAATGCTAATACAAAGCATGCCTAGAAGGAACTATACCACACAAGAACATCACTCATACCAATCATGCATTCAATCATAAAATTTGTTGGGAAATACAAGTCAAAAGGTCAAAGTTCTGCCACGAAAAAGTCAAAGTACTGCTTAATGAAAAAGTCAAAGTACTGCCAGTCAAAGATCGAAGTACTGCCGTGGATATAGGAACTATAAAGTTTAAACGGTTGTTTTAGCATTTATCTTGTAACAGTTATTAGTGATAAGTATCAATTAGTGTTTATGATATACAAGGACTGTACATCTACTAGAGGTTATCCTTATGTTTATAAAAGGATCTCTAGGAAGATATTAGAATATAGAACAAACATAGAAAAACACGAAGTTAAGAATTATTAGTATTGTATTAGGGATCTGCAATTTAGGCAGATTCAAAAGGTTTATAAAAGAAATCGTTTGAGAAACTATTGTGTGTTCTTCTTAAGTACTGCCAACTAGATTCCGCATAGTTGACAGTATATCAGTGTTTCATTAAGGAATAACGATCCTACAAGTGGTATCAGAGCTTGTGAAGAGACTCTGACCTTGAAGAACTTTTTATTCAATCGAAATCTTTCTAATCTCACACAAGATGTCTGAAACAGAACCTATCCCTCCCACCTCGTCCGTTACTGCACTCAGAATCCCTATAATCAAGAAAGGTGAATATGACCTATGGTCCATGAAGATGCGACAGTATATTGCTATCACTGATCACATACTATGGGACATAATCACTAATGGAAACCAAACCACAACTGATCCTGCATCGCCTTCAGTATCTGCTCCAAAGACTTCACTTGCTGCAAACGCAAGAAGAAACAATGAGAAAGCCCTTAATATACTGCTTTCTGCCATACCTGATAGACATCTTCTCAGTTTTCATGATGCTGTAGATGCAAGATCTTTATGGAAAGCCATAAAAGCAAGATTTGGAGGAAACGAAGCATCAAAGAAGATGCAAAAGAATCTGTTGAAACAACAATTTGAGACATTCACTATTGGATCTAGGGAAGAACTAGATTCAGCATATGAAAGGTTTCAACATATTCTTAGCATGCTTGAATTACATGATGCTACGGTGTCCATTGAAGATGCAAACTTGAAATTTCTAAGAAGCCTACCATCTGTGTGGCATGTTGTGGCTACCATGATTCGAGGACAACCTGGATTAGACGAGTTAGACTTTGATGATCTCTACAACAACTTAAAGGTGTATGAGCATGAATTGAAGGGTGTCTCAAATTCAAACTCTCAAAACATTGCTTTTCTGTCCACTGAAGTCAAGGGCAGTACTTTGAAACAAAGTACTGCTGAACCAGCACATATCCCAAAAGGATATACTCAAGCTATCTCGAGCAAGGTGCCAACTGCTGCCAACTGTGTTTCTCACTCAGATGAAATCATATGTTCCTTCTTTGCTCAACAAGCATCTATGCCTACAACTCATGATGATGAAGACCTGCTGCAAATTGATGAAGATGCTATGGAAGAAATTGACATTCGATGGCAAGTGGCTATGATAACAGCAAGGATAAGGAAGTTTATGAGGAAGACAGGGAGATCCATTGACCTCAAGCCAAAGAATGGAATTACCTTTGATAAGTCAAAAATTGAATGCTTTAACTGTCAAAAGTTAGGTCATTTTGCTAGAGAGTGTAGATTTGCTAAATACCAGGAAAACAAAGCAAATGGTCGTAATGAGAAGAGGATTGTGGCTATTGAAGATTCAAACTCAAAAGCCTTGGTGGCAACAGACAACAATGAAGATATTGATTGGACCAAGGAATTTGATGCTGAACCAGTGACATATGCTATGATGGCACTGACTGGAGTTGAACAAGATGATTGGAGCATAGAGTTTGATGCAGAGCACATGCACTTTGGACAAGATGGACTTGGTGATTTTGACTGGAGCAACAAAGCTGATGATGCACCAATATCTCTAGCTTTAATGGCTACAAACTCAGAGGTACCTTATTGTTCCAAATGTAGTAAGTCTTATAAACTGTTGCTTGAAAACTATCAAAAAGAAAGAGATAATTTTCAAAGAGCTAGGACTGAAATTCTAGGATATCAAATGAGCTTAGAGTCATTAGAAGTCATGCTTAAAACACATGAAAAGAATGAATATGCATGGGGTGATAAGTATGAACAGATGGAATATGACTTAAAGATAAGGGATTTGAAACTAGAAGAAAAACAAAAGGAATTAGATCAAGTCTTAAAAGAAAGAGATGATTTCAAAGTAAAACTTGAAAAATGGTCAAATGCTTCAGTACTTCAAAACGAAGTCCTAAACAAACAAAGATATGTGTCGGATAAGTCATGTATAGGGTTTGGGATTGAGTCTAGTAATAGTATGGAAAGTGACATTTCATCTGGGGATGAAACGTTGACTGATTCTACATATGAAAACTTCAAAAGAGAAAAGGCCTACAAAGCAGTACCTCCCCCTACAGGTACAATTATTCCACCTAGGGCAAATGTCTCCTTTACAGGGATAGATGAACTAGCCATTAGGAATAAAGTTGTTAATCAAGAGAAAACAAACACTAGTCAATCAGCAATTGATAGAAATAAAGTCATAATTGAAGATTGGGTTGATAGTGATGATGAAGAGACTGATATTTCAGAGAGTCAAAAGGAAACTGTTTTTAACACAGAGAATAGTGAAGAATCTTTTGAAAACAGGTCACCAAAAAGTCAAAACAGTGTTGGTCAAGAATCTAGGACAAAGGGACTTGGGAACAAAGGGGGTAAACTATGTTTTGTATGTTACAGTCCTAATCATCTTATTAAGGACTGCAATCTACATGAAAGAACCTCCCAACACACCCAAACTCATAAATCTAAGGGAACACAGGGTTCAAGGGGAACGAGACCAGTTTGGAACAACATCCAAAGAGTAAACCATAGTAATTTCTCAGGAAACTCTAGGTACCCTCACCAAAGGAAGTCTTTTATCCCATCAGCAGTACTTACGAGGGAAGGGTTGAAAAGTACTGCTAGACCAAAAGTACCACACGCAGTACTTTTACAAAGTACTGGTAGACCTTATCCAAGGATGGATAACATAAGACCTAGAACCTCAAGCTTTTCACCATCATCAAGGTCTTCTACCACAAGGACTCCTCATAGACCACAAAGACCCAAGAAAATTGTTAAATCGATCTGGGTAAAGAAAGGAAGTACTGTTGGATCCCAAGCAGTACTTCCACAAACTGTCAAAAAGAGTGCAATGATAAGTCCAAAACAAACATGGAAACCAAAAGGGAACTATCTAGATTCTGTGAATAGGGGTAATGGATCTTACACACTCAAGCAATTTGAGTATGTAACTCCATTAGGGGTATCCAAGTCAGTTATGACTTGGGTCCCTAAAAGAGTCTAATTCTTTGAAATTGTTTGTACAGGGCAATCCAGAAGAAGATCTCAAGGACTATGCTATCATTGACAGTGGATGCTCTGGAAGTATGACAGGAGACAAGGACAAGTTGTCTGATTTTAAAGAGTTCAAAGGTGGTTATGTGGCCTTTGGAAATGACTCTAAAGGTGGAAGAATCTCAGGAAAAGGAACCATTAAGACATCATGCTTAGATTTTGAGAAAGTTAGCTATGTGGAAGAGCTCAAGTTTAATCTCTTATCTGTTTCTCAAATCTGTGATAAGAAGCACAATGTTCTCTTCACAGATAAAGAATGTCTTATCCTATCCCCAAAGTTCAAATTTGTTGATGAAGATCTGGTAATTCTTAGAGCGCCTAGAAAGAATGATGTCTACAGTCTGGATCTAAAGAACATCATTCCTTCTGGTGGAATCACCTGTTTGGTTGCAAAGGCAACATAGGATGAAGCTGTCCTATGACACAGAAGATTGGGGCATGTCAACTTCAAAAATATCAACAAGTTGGTTAAAGGCAATCTGGTTAGGGGTTTACCTTCAAAGACATTCAAGCTTGATCACTCATGTTTGGCATGTAGAAAGGGTAAACAGCACAGGGCATCTTGCAAGAAGATTGAAGAAAGGACTGTCAGAGAACCTCTTGAATTGCTCCACATGGACTTATTTGGACCTGTTTCAGTAGAGAGTATAAACAAGAAAAAGTACTGCTTGGTGGTCACTGATGACTGCAGCAAATTCAGTTGGGTGTTTTTCTTGGCCTACAAGGATGAAACATATGATATGCTTCATGATTTGATTGTGGGTTTGGAAAACAGGCTAAGACATAAAGTGAAGACCATCCGGTGTGACAATGGAACAGAGTTCAAGAATCAACTTATGAATGAGTTTTGTGCCAAGAAAGGAATCAAGAGAGAATATAGCATTGCAAGGACTCCACAGCAAAATGGTGTTGCAGAAAGAAAGAATAGGACTCTTATTGAAGCTGCTAGAACTATGTTAGCAGACTCCCTTCTACCTATTCAATTTTGGGCTGAAGCAGTCAATACTGCTTGTTATGTGCTTAATAGAGTTTTGGTGACTAAACCTCAAATGAAGACTCCTTATGAAATCTTGATGGGAAGATCTCCTAACATCAGTTTCATGAGACCTTTTGGATGCTCTCTGACTATACTTAATACTCTAGATCATTTGGGTAAGTTTGATGGCAAGTCAGAAGAAGGATATCTGTTGGGATACTCTACTAACAGCAAAGGTTTTAGAGTCTATAACAGGGTCACAAGAAAGGTTCAAGACTGTCTTCATGTAAACTTTCTTGAGAATCAGGAGAATCAAAAGGGAAAAGGTCCTGATTGGATGTTTGATCTTGACCTTCTAACTCCCTTCAATGTATTTACATTCCCTGTAAGGAAAGAAAACTATGATAATTCAGCGTGGACAAGGAAAACTGCTTGTAATGATGTTCGACAATTTAGATGATCAACCGTTAATTAAGGTGTTCATGTACTTGTCCAAACATTCTTGCAGCTAAGAATAAAACCTTAGTGGAAGTTCTGCTGACAAAGAGTTCATTGTCTCTGAGACGAACAAGCCCTACTGTTGAGCTTGTGATTTTGATGCATCAAAGAATCTCTTGACTTACTTCTTTATGATGCTCAAAGGAATGTGACTTGTAGTAACCTTACCTCTAATTCCCTTCCTCTTTGAAAGAGGGAAAAGAGAGAATAGCACTTGAAAAGGAACATGAGTGTGTGACTGTAATTTCACTTTAAGCTACTGTAATTCACTCCTTAAAGTATGGCAATACACCTACAGATTCTGATGATGATATCCAAACAGATGGTGTTTTCTCAACAAACTCTTTTGATGCTGAAAATACAGACACTGAGGAAAAGGTTGGATGGTTTTGGTGCGGTGACTATCAAAACATGGATCCACATTGTTTACCTCTACTCCTACACTTAGAATTCATAAGATTCATCCTCAAAGTCAAATTATTGGTAAAAGTACTGCTGGGATTCAAACAAGAAGAAAGCTTAAAGAAAGTACTTCTAACCAACATCAAGCATTGCTGTCTTTTATATACAAACAAAATAGAACTAACACAATGATCTAATAAACCTGCCTGTTTGCTTGTTTTTATCCTCAAGAGGAAACCCAAGAAAAGTCTCTCAAGTTTAGCACATGAAAGTTGGGTTGACAGCGGATGCCAGAAGAACTGCTTCAATTTCAAGCTTACAAGAGGTTATGGGTTGGGTTTGTGTTTGTTTTTTTGGTTGTTAGCTCTTGTTCTGTCGTTTTGTTTTGTGACTTACCAGACGGATAAGACGGTAGGTGATTGGTACTAAATGGGTTTTTATGAAACAAGAGGAATGAACGGTGGTACTATTATCAAGAACAAAGCATGACTATTGCACATGGGTATCAGACGAGGATGGTGTGGTTTTGATGGAAGTGTGTTTGCACCTGTTTGCCAGAATTGAAGCAATCTGATCTTTTTGGCATTTGCATCTTTCATGGCACTTTATTGTCTATCAGATGGATGTCAGAGTGCATTCTTATATAGGCAACATAACAGAAGAAGTTGTATGTAAAACAGCCTAAGGTTTTGAAGATCTGCTCATCCAAACAAGGTTACAGTGTTGTCAAGGCACTTTCTTGGCCATTGCATCAAGCCCCAAGCGCATGGTATGAAAAGACCTTTCACTTTTATTTTTGAAAACATTGGATAAAGAGAGGGGCTTATTGATAAAACTCTGTTTTTTTAAAGATGGATAGAAGAGATATCATGTTTGGTACGAGGTATGTGTAGATGATATTATCTTTGGATCTACCAAAGGTCTTCTATGGTGAAGGATTTGATAGATCTTATGCAAAAGGAATCAAGATGAGTTCCATGGGGTGAATCACTTTCTTTTTGGGGCTTCAATCAAGCAAACTTCTGCTGGTATTTTTCTAAGTCAAGACAAATGTGTGAAAGACATTCCTCAACAAAATTTAACTGTAGAACCATTAAACAGCATCCACCCCCATTGAAAGTCATAAATCTCTTGGAAAAAGATGAAGATGGTAAAGATGTTGATGTACATCCTTTATGGTACTATGATTTGGGTGTCTCATGTACTTAACTGCCTCAAGACCAGTCATAATGTTTTGCTGTCTTGTATGTGTGCAAGTTTTCAAGTCACTCCAAGGTTTCTCACTGCATGTGTCAAAATGGATCTTTAGGTACCTCAAACATCAACCAAAATTGGGTCTATGGTATCCTAAGGACTCTCCTTTTCATTTAGAAGCTTTTTCAGACAGTGACTATGCTGGGGACAATCATGATAGACGATCAACTTCAGGAGGATGTCAATATCTTGGAAGAAGACTGGTCTCTTGGCAATGCAAGAAACAAACAATTTATTATGGCACTATATCATATACAGAAGGTAGAATATGTAGCAGCTGAAAATTGTTGTGCTCAGGTTCTTTGGATGCAAAATCAACTGCTTGATTATGGATTTAACTTCATGAACACATATATTCCATTTAGACAATGAGTGTACATTTGCATTGTGAAGATCTTGTTTTTCACTCAACGGACAAGCATATTAAGATTCGAATCACTTCATTCGAGATTGTTCTAAGCAAAGGCTATCTAATGTGGTCAAGGTTACACTGAATGACATGTAGCGGGATTTATCACCAAAGGCTTTGACTTGGCAAGATTTAACTTTTTGGTGGTAACAATTGGGATGATGAACCCATAGCTACGTTTGAGGGGAGGATCACATATAAAGTACTGGTGACCAAGTACAGTACTGTTTTGGTTAGAATGGATCTTTGGAAGCACTCTAGCTACATTTGAGGGGAGGATATGAATGATTTTTCAGAGGTTTGATGATTTGAAGAGATATTTTGCAAGATTGCAGGGTTGTCGTTGCACAAATTTGAGTTGGCAATCTTTTTAAGTTGAAAGTACTGCTTAGCTAACTCAAAGTACTGCTTGTCTTAGAAAGTACTGCTTAGACAACAAAGTACTGTTCTAACGTTCGGTCAACGGTCAAACGTACGTTTTTGCGCTAAAAACGTATTTACAACGGTAACTTCATAGTTATCCAACGCAACCTATAAATACTCAACTGAATTGCATTTTTCTCTCACTTTATCTCTTTTCATTCATAAATTTTTCAATTACAACCTCCGACGCACATCAATTTCTTTTCAAATGGCAAATATTCGCACTTGTAACAACAAACATGGATTGTTGTATGAAATGGACGGTCTCAGGAATGCTGATTTTTATCAAATCATCGACTTTCTCACTGGATGCTCAATTAACTACTCGTTGTTAGTTGATCCTGAATCTAATCGGTCCATGGCTTTCAAACAATTTTGGTGCTACCGCTTCTCTCTTAAGTGATCAATGAGTACTCACATTCGCGCACAAGGTAGCTGGCAAAAAAGATTTTGATTTCTGAGAAGCAACCATTACTGAAGTGACCTACTCTTTGATGATGCAAATGGAGTTGATTGCTTTACTAAGCAAGTTATTGGGACTTGCTCAGAAATATTGGATGTATACGAGGGTATATTTAGCACAACTTACTTTCTCTAACCTTTATTTAGACTCAGTGGAAGTATTAGCGTACATTCTTACTTCAATGTTAAGTCCTAAGAGCACTTCATGGGAACAAATTTGGGGACAAACATTGCCTTCCTGCTTCTTGTCAGGTCTAGCCACAATCAAAGTTTAATTTCTCCTTAAATGTTTATGAATGGGATGTAGGCATATTTCCATTGGTACACCTTTTTTTGTATCCTTAGGTTCGTTCAACTAATTTTTGAAAAAGCAAGTTAGAGGTGAGTAGACAGACCTCAGGATTTTATTACCATCTAGTTTCACTCTTCTAAGGTTTTTACTTTTATGGAGGAAGGCATAGTCCTAAGTTCTATTTGTAGTATTACCCTTGACTCCATCTATGTTAGAGGTAGTAACAGCATTGGCAGCGGAGGAAGAACATAGTACTAGTCCTCATTCTAGGGCTGCAAGTTCTGCAAGGAATGCTCAAGGTACTCCTACTCAAAGTGCTGCTCAAGCTAGTATTAGTACTGCTCAAGATACTGCTGGCACTCAAGGTACTGCTCAAGCTCAAGATACTGATCAAGTTCAAGATGCTGATCCAGCTCAAGGTACTGCTGCTATTCCTAAATCTCCCAATGATTATACTCCCACAGATGCGTCTCAAACATCTGGAGGAGATGAGGGACTTTTAGATATATATGCTTTGAACAGGGAAGTTAAGCGACTCAAGAGGCAAACCCTTTCTCAAGCTAAACTGATTATCAAGCTCAAGGCCAAGCTCAAGAAATTGTCCAAATTCGTACAGCCAGTGGTCAAGCATCACGCTCTTTGGGTTGACAGTCAGAAGCATAAGAAAAGAAGAAAGAAGCAAAAGAAGCATAAAAAGAAAGTGTCTTCAGTCAAATTGGGGAGGAATAAGGAAGAAGGTACTTTGTCTGAAGAGCACTATGTTCAAGAAGAAGATACAGCAGATCCTTTCTTTGATGATATTGTTGATAAAGATGCTGCTGTACTCCTTGATTTGTGAAAGAAAAAGTGATTGAGATGAAGAATATTAATATTGAGGAGGAAAAGAGGCTTCTAATGTAAAGAGTGGAGACACTGAAGAATTGGATTTGGAGACATTTCAAAGTACTGCTATGACAGAGTACTATTACTCTAAGGACCCTAAATTTAGTGTGAATTGAAGAGGTAGGTCCTTCCAGCCCAATTCGTTTCCAACAAAGTACAGAGCATGAAGAAACAGATTAAGTGATGTGAAGTTCTTGCTGATATCTCTAGACCAAGAGGTTTAAGCATTCCTGGTCCCATACAATCTCACCTCAGTCTCAACCAACCATTCAAGCTACCTGACCCGATAGATTTAAAGCCAAAGGGATATGGTTATAAGAACCAAAAAAGAAGAAATTAACTATTCAACAAATCAGAGCATTTTTGGGGTAGTACTACAAAATAGATGCGGATGGTTGCCTAGAAAAATTTCATCTGAAAAGGGTGGGATGCCGGGAGAAGAATGAAAGGAAAAGGTGGTTTAAGAATTTGTTAGAAAACCCCAAAAAGCCAAAAAGACAAAAAATATGTGAGGACAACCCTACTTTTACTTGCTCAATGTATTTGCAGGGGAAAATATCCAAATGATGAATTAATCTTAAACAAATGTCAAGATTACCAAAACAATCGGTGCAAACAAAAACTTAAGTAATCCACAGATGCTAGGGGGGAAATTGTATGACAAAGTTCAAGTATTTCTATTAAAGACTCCTTTCAAAGGGGGAACCTTTTTTCCAATGGGACTCAGAGAAAAGAAAATGGAGATGTTGAAGGAAAGGCAAGAAAAAGGGACTCTTACAGGAAAAGAAAAGCTAAATTTCTGAAGACAGCCATCAAGAAGCCTAGTTGAGAACAGAAACAACTGATGAGTTTGAAACTATCTTAGGGTTGTAGACTTTTAAAAAAGAATGCACAGATAGAGAGTCATTAGAAGGAACTCTCCATGATTACAGAGCTCCAGGTTATTGATTCACCTGATGAGAGTATTTCATCTTCACAGAGCAAATATCAATTCAGGCTTTTGATACTTTATGGGAGATATTTTTGCATATTCCCCTTAGATAGACAGGGGATTTGTTATCAACTATATCGAGGTTGTTCAAGTCTATTATGAGCACATTCCTCAACGGCTTGGGTTTGTTACTTTTTAGGTGATCTAACATTATTTGGGAGAACGGCTGCTGATATCAAGTGTTGATGTCTTCTGGAAGAAATCAAGAAGATTAGGGAGATCATAAGATGGGGTTTCTATGAATCTTCAGGAGTGCATACACTAGAGTTAGAGGATGGTACAATGATTCATATGCTGGCTGAAAGAAGATATCCTCTATCAAGAGAGTTGATGATAAGGATGCTAGATCATGGCATGGAAGTTGAAGATGAGAATGAGACAGCCATTACTTTGATACATCTGTTCATCTTGTGGACAACTGAAGATGGTGGAAATTCTTAAACAACTGGTATGATTTATCAAAATTTTCTTCTTATATATTTCTTATTTTGACTTAAAAAAAATTTAACTGTGAACAAACAGTACTTTGATACAAAGTACTGCTAGTTTAAAACAAACAGTACCTTGTTGAAAGTACTGTTAGTTAAAAAGTTGTTTTTGAAATATTGTGAAGATTTGAGTGTGCAAAAAGGTTTAAGGCACAAATATTTGAAAAATCCACTGTTTTTAAACGGATTGAGTGTTGGTTAACCCACAGCAATATGGTAATCAAATTCACCATGTCTACAAACATAAGAATTGACTAGTCCAATCAAACAGTTTTGGTAAAGACATCTCAATCTTGTTGATGGTTGGAACATTTATCAAATTTGTATGGTGATCATACACCATGGTATTGCACTGATATTATTGGCTCTCCATAAGCAATGGCTTTTTGGTAAGAGAACTCAAATCCGTTGATAGCTTTTTAGTTTGCTCAAAACTATATGGGTCATCAACTCACCAATGTTTTTATTACTGAGAGTTGCCTAGTCCTGAGCAAACGGCTACAGGTAACAGACTTATCAAATCCGTTTATGGTTTTGTATGATTACTTACCAAAAGTCATATATGCATTCAACACACTTTGATTCAGGTTTGAGTGTTGAAGTGGTTTCTCAGTTTCACCATGGATTAGTACCTTTTCTAGGTACCAAAGAACTGACTAGCCCAAGAGTAAATGGGCTACTGGTTTAAAAGGCTCATAAAAAACCATTTCGCGTTGCTGAGAAGACATGTTGATGATAAGTAACAATTGTTGAGCGCTAAAGACAAAGAGAAGTATTTATATTTCAGATTACTCAAACAGATTGTGTACAAGATATCTGTTCAAAGGGTAAAGCTTAAAAGATTTAAAGGCTTAGTCATTGCTTTTAAAGAAAAGACAGACTGGGGGGACTGTTGCTTGAACAAAGAGACCTACTATCAGAAATTGGAGTCAAGCCAGCTAGAAATTCAAGTTAGGGGGCGAGGATTGTTGGGAATACAATGTCAAAGGTCATCGTAATGCCTAAGCAAAAGTCAAGTACTGCAGTTAAAAGAATGAAGTTGAAGTATGCCTGTGGATAAAGGAAATCTTAAAGGGATTTCTTTAAACGGTTATGTTAGTAATTTTCTTTGTAACAGTTAGTTAAATGATTAGTTATTTGATATTAAGTGTTTATGTCACCTCTTACAAGGGATGTACATCTACTAGAGGTTGTCCTTATGTTTATAAAAGGATTCTCTAGGAAGGTATTAGAAAGATATAGCATAAAAAAAACACAACGTTAAGAGATAGACGGTTATAGTATTGTATTAGGGATCTGCATTTTAGGCAGATTCAAAAGTTTATATACTAATTACCCCCCCTTTGATTAATTCTTTGTGTGGTCTTCGTAAGTACTGCCAATAGATTCCGTCTAGTAGACAGTATTTCAGTGTTTCTTAAGGGGAATATTCGATCTACAGCGACTTTTAAAAACTACTAAAGCAAGGATAATTCTCTACTGTGTAAATGCTTCTATTTATAGAGGGGGAAGAGCAGCCTTATAGAGCGTGAGGAGCGTCTTTCATTCTTGCACATCCAAGCCCTTGATTCTAAACTCCAATCTGTTTTAATCCACTTGATCCCTCTCCACATCTATCGTCCAATGAGATAGTCAGGATTTGCCAGGGGTGGCTTTAAGTGGTGTCAGACGTTTGTCAGGTTGGATTCTAGAAGTGGATCGAGTGAAAGAGAGGTGGATGTGGATTTAACCCTTGTGAGTAATTGTTGCAGGGTATATGGGAAAAAGTGATGAATGAATAGTAGAATATGCGCAGGTTTAATTACTTATAAACTGGATAGGGTTGATGGCATGGGCTTTGACTTGGTATTTTGGCCAGGATTTCGAAGAAATGATTAAACGGATTTTGGACTTGTTATCTCTATAAAGCGCTTAAGGATTTAGACTTATGATATTGTCATATAAAGAGTTAATGGGATGACCCGCTTGAAAACGAGTACGGGTTGGTCTATTAATGAATATTCCTTCCGGCTTCGTTTTACCACGTCTTCTTCCAATTATGTGCTCATTTTATGTCCGTTTTGGCTTTGTTTTTGTACGTTTATGAATTTATCCGTTACCTGCCAAGACACAATTCACAATACAAACAAATACTATGTACTTTTTATGGTAATTTTATGGTCAATTTAGCTCGTTTATAAGGAATAATTGATATGTGATTAAACCACATTCTCAAAAATCCTCCATACTAAGTATTGTTGTTCCTCACGCAATGTTATAAATAAACATAGAAAACTAACAAATTTCAAAACCCCCCTAAACTAATTACCCGAAAAGTAGCTAAAGTGTTTATCTATGGGGAATTAAGAAATCACTAGTTTAAAACACCCCGTTTTACCATTTTAATATATATGCATACATTTATTAATATTTATACTCACTTTTTTTAACAAGTAAACTTTAAGGATCACGGAACAAGAAACAATAGTCCAAATTGATAAAATTCATCATCTTAATTTTTTATCCGCCCCAAACCAGCTTAAAAACGGAAAATCATTGTTAAATACAGTTTAAGATGACTAACACTACTCATAAATTCATATTTGTGTTCGCATAGCTACTTTTCGCCTCCATTTTTCCTAAATTCTCTAAGGATTTATTTCTTATTATTGGGACAAATAATTAAAGCCTTATTCATATAAGTTAAAATCTGTTTATTACCATAATTAGTTTGAAAAATCCTTTCAAGTAAAGAGACGATTTATGGGTAATAATAAGGTCCACATTAAGGTTTTAATTTCACATGATTTAGGGGTTATCCTTTTTATTTCATCGAAAAAAAACTCTCAAATACGAGTTAAGAGAGGAGGCTTATTTAGATACCCGGACAGTTGAAATTCAGCTTTAATTATCTATTATTATTATTATTATTATTATTATTATTATTATTATTATTATTTAGTATTATTATCTATTGCAACATTATTAAAAACCTCTCGGTCCTTGTAATAACTTCCACACGGTATGTGAGCAGACCCTGGTCCAGGAGCCTTATTTTGACAGGAGGTCCTTGACCTTTTTGAAAAGGTCACATCGGTATGCGAGTCCGACCATGATCCAGTAAATGTTTTCATTCTTGGATTGTTTATTCTTATTATTCATACTACCCTTTAAATATGACTGTTCATCGGGTGTGAACCGACCATGATCCAGAAGTCTTATTTAGTTCTTTGGTTTATTTATTTACATAATTTTATTATTATTTTATTATTATATAGCTAAATTTTCAAGTCCTGTGGTCTTTTTTAACTACCTAGACAACGGTTTTAGCGGAGCACAAGGAATCGGTAGCCTATTTCCCCACAACACTGACAAAACCTCGATGTGTACCTTAATTTCACCAGAAGGAATCTCTACGAAGGGATTTAAACTAAGAATCGCAAAAACCAAAGTAACTTTATTTATTTAACAATTATATAATGTTTATTAAGCTGGTGGGAGCAAAAAGCCACAATTAACCTCTATGAGCTCTAAAGAGATCCAACTACTCCACGCTTAGCATCTAACTTATATTAAACTCTATCATTTTTTGTTCTTCGCAAATTTAAAATCTTTAATAAAAAGATCCGCGAATGCTTAGTCTAATAAAATCAAGCTTTGCATATTTAAAGTCTATTATGGAAACTTGCAAACTCTTGGCTTTTTCAAGCTAGAATTCGCGTTTTAAAGCTTCTTGTATAAAAGACTAGCAAAAGCTTAAATTTATATAGGTTAAGGGGCAAGCTAGAGCGCAACATGCTCGATCAAGTCAAAATTTATTCTTAAAAAGACAAAAATTCGTATGTCCTAAACACTATATTTTGTTTTTGAAAAAATTGTTTATTTTGGCATAAAATCACATATTTTTGGCGCATTTTTTGGTGGCAAAACGGGATTACGTGAAGACAAGGCAAATGCAAGTAAGATTAAATCGATAGATACCCCCATACTAGAACTAATGCATACTCCTAATATAAAAGGGTCTCTACGTAAATCTAAAGCCGTTTATTAATTATGCTAATAGATAAACGTTAGTCAATCAGATCTAGGATATCGGATTCCCATATATAAGCATGCTAAGGATTGAAGCTTGAGTGAATGATGGACAAAACCACGAGCACGAGAGTCTTCATAATCCGGGGCAATCCTGAACATAAAACACAAGCCACGAAACACGAGAAAGGAAGAGGCGAGCCTCCTCACGTCACACTTATTAGAAAATAGAAAAAGAAGATAGAAACACGAGTTGCCTCCCGAAAAGCGCTTGTTTTTGTTAACCGAGTCACGAGCCTGACTCGACCCTGAATTTAGTGGTCCATGGGAAAAGTTTGGAGATCCGGGACAACCATAGGTGGTATGTCCCCTCCAAAATAATGTTTGAGTCTATGATCATTCACCTTAAAGTTTGGTTCGTCGGTTTGAGACAACTCAACGGTACCATAAGGGAAAACTTGAGTAACGGTGAACGGTCTGGTCCAACGGGTTTTGAGCTTGCTCGAGAAAATCTTTAATCGAGAATTGAAGATAAGAACTCGATCACCAACGTTGAAAACGCGGTTCTTAATCTTGGAGTCATGAATCTTCTTCGTTTTCTCTTTGTAGATCAAAGAGTTCTTATAGGCTTGATCCCGGAGTTCATTTAATTCATTCGTTTAAACTTTCCGGTGATCGCCCGCGGACTTAAGATCAAAATTGCAATGCTTCAATATTTTGGATTTTGGATTCTAAATCTAAAAACGCAAAGGGAAAGCACATAAAGGCACACTAATCTAGAAATTAAGGCAACTTAAAAATCTAACGACATTTTAAACAATTAAAAACTTGTTAATAACTAAAATAAACTAACTAATTAACTAAAATTGACAAATTAAAGCTCTAAAAACTCAAAATGCAAATTTATAAACTTAAAATGTATTAAACTAATTTTTAATAACAGAAAAATATTTTTTTGAATTTTTAAAATAATTAAAACTATTTTTAAACTAAATAATACTAAAAATTAGATTAAAAATACTAGACTTAATTCTAAAATTTTAAGAAAATTACTAAAAATACTAGACACTATTCTAAAGGTTTACAAAGAAAAACGTATGAAAAATCTAAGGCCAATAAGCTGTGAAAATTGAGATAAGCCGAATAAGCTAAAAACTAAAGAAAGTATAAGAAATTAATAGTGCAAAGGGTTAATGAAAAATTCCCAAGGGCGCAATGGTTAAGGTGTGTGCGTTGTGTGGGGAGGTCATAAGTTCGAGTCCCGTGACCTACCTTTTCGTGAAAACATTTTTAATTTTTTTTTTCATTTTGAAACAATTATAGAATAAGCAAAAATAAGAACTTTTAATAAAAGACTTTTTACCAAAACTTAATATTAAGCTTGAAAAAGACAATTTAAAATCACAGTTTGGCTTATTTAAGATTTAGTTAAAACTAGACATAAA
>BQNB010109135.1:0-20534 GCA_026074375.1 Tanacetum coccineum | reverse complement strand
CCTTTTCTGGAGCAATAGTTTTGGTTGATAATTATATTTGGGTGAGCCGGTAATTTAGAATCTCTAGAACTTGTGCTTGATCATCATTTACTAAACCGAAGCCTTATTAATCATATGTTATCCCGCAAGTTTATGTTCTTGTAAGCACTCCCTTTAGTGCTTTGTTACTAAAATACCCAAGTAAAGAAATTAAAGTTGAAAGATGAAGTCCTGTGCCAAGCCTTAATAATAATAAATAATAAAAAAAATGTATGTAATATATATAGAAGTTCAAAGAAATAAAGGCTTAAGTTTTGGCATATGAAGATTAGTATATGCTCCCGCTTCAGTGTCAAGTTTCGCCCTTCGGTCAGGTATATGTGTCAAGTACAAGCCTATGGTAGCGGTCTAGATTATGTCTGTGCAAATTGAGTGTTTTCACAAAAATATATATAAAACCCTATCTGAGTGAACTGAGTGAATTCTAAATCAAACACATCTCCTTATGTGAGGTGCTTAGTTATATGACAATGCCTGAAAAGTTATCTAAACCTGTAAACACTTGTAAAATCTAAATTTTCTCCACGTCATGATAAATGATTTTATTTTCTCTCTTTGATTGCTTAAGGGCAAGTAACAGCTAAGTGTGGAGGGATTTAATAACGCCCAAATTATACATGTTTTTGGTGGCGTTATTTGTATATATTTAATCATTTCTCGTGAACTGTTGATACTTAATAGCATGAAATATGTGCAGGTTCGCTTGAAGATATCCCAAGCTCAAACACAACAAAGATCGAGTAAGTATACACTCTAGGAAGACAAAAAGTATTTTGTGTACCGCACTTCTCATCTGATGTTGAAGAATAAATGAAGACATAAATCCCTTTGCATTTAATCACCAAGTACGCCGCACAAATTTCTTTGTGCGCCGCACTTTCACCCCTCACTCAGCCTATAAATAGAGGACGAATTTCAATCCATTTCATTCATCCTTCAATCATCCTCTCATACACTCTTCAATCAATACACACACTTATCCCCTTTATGAAGTCCTAAGCACTTTCCAAGCATAAACTCCATATCCCTTGAAGAATCAAGATCAAATCACCAAGAACGACGAAGAACATCATACTAGTTTAGTAAAAGAATGAAGTTTGTTATCAAATCAAGTTATGTTATAAACTCCTTAGCCATGAGAGGCTAAATCTCTCATGACTACTCGGTGAAGTTATGATAATAAATAAGTGTTTGGTATGATCGTGATCTCTTTAATCTCAAGATTATGTTGCAATCCTATTATATCCTATCTTATTGGTTTTGCTTATCAATCTTAGATTATATAATCATATTGGTATAGGTCGAAAGACCCGTTATGATTGTAGTATGCATGATATCATAACACAAGCAATAGATGATGGGTTGGCTAATTAATCTTAGAGAGAGAAAGTTATCTTTCTAGAGAGAGAAAGTGCAAGTGTATGTATTAGCATGAAATGAACAACCAACCCCTTCCCATGGGTGGGAAGGGGTATATATACAAGTGATTCTTTCTAACTACGAGCTATGCTATACTAATGATACACGGGGGTGACCGAGACTTTTTCATAATCCTAACACGAAGTGTTGAAGTTAAATAATTTCAAGAAAGATGGTTACACAAGCTTTCAAAATCAAGAATAGTATAAGCATGTCGGTCCTAAAGTCACAAGTACACAAGATGGCAAAAAGATCACAAGATGATGATAAAAGATTATGCTTGGTTGGTGATCTCAAAGAAGTTCAAGTTCACATACAAGTCAAGCTTAAAGGAACAAGCTCAAGCCTAAAGTCTAAAGATCGCTACGCATATCACAAGTTGAAAGATAAAGATTCAAGACCTCGAGCAAAGACCAAAGACATTCGTAGAATGTTGAGCTTAAGATTTTTGTAAAAGGATGTGACCTCCCTTTGGGGGAGATTGTTAGGAATCGATAAATTTGGCAAAGGTGTAGTCGATCCGACATTGTTCACACAGAAGGAGGGAAATGATCTTATACTGGTACAAATCTATGTTGACGACATAATTTTTGCGTCCACTAATCTAATCTTTTGTGACAAATTTGCAAACTTCATGAGCAAACATTTTAATATGTCAATGATGGGACAAATATCATTTTTTCTTGGACTTCAAATTTCTCAAAGTCCCTAAGGCATCTTCATTAATCAATCTAAATATGCTATTGAAATGCTCAAAAAGTATGGTTTAAACCAATGTGATGTTGTTGACATCCCCATGGTGGGAAAGTCAAAACTAGATGAGGATCCAAACGGGACTCCAGTTGACCCTACTCGTTATCTAGGAATGGTCGGATCCCTTATGTACCTCACAGCCAATCGCTCTGACCTGCTGTTTTCCGTCTGCATGTGTGCCCGGTATCAGGCAAAGCCTACCGAAAAGCACTTAACTGTGGTTAAACGGGTCTTTCGGTACCTAAAAGGAACCATTAATATGGGTCTATGGTATCCGAAGGACATCAGTTTTAATCTAACAGCTTTTGCAGACACTGACCAAGCAGGTTGCCAAGATACAAGACGCAGTACATCGGGAAGTGCATAGTTTCCAGGAGAAAAGCTTGTCAGCTGGTCATCCAAGAAACAAAAGTGTACTACAATATCAAAAACTAAAGCAGAATATATATCCTTGTCCGGTTGCTGTGCTCAAATCCTTTGGATGAATTTGTGTTAACTGACTACGGATTTGATTTTAACAAGATTCCTTTATACTCTGACTCCCAGAGCGCCATTGCCTTATCTTGCAACCTCTCTCTAAAAGTGTTCATCCTTCTACTTTCTCTCTCTAGTTCTTTGTCATTAGATTGTGAGATTAGATAATACATGTAATCTACACTTTATTAAGACTGATTATTAGCTGGCGGATATCTTCGCTAAAGCACTCGTGAAAGAACGCTTCGAATTTCTGATCAACCGCCTCGGTATGCAAAGCATCACACCGGAATAGCTGAAACGTCTTGCAGAGTCAGACGAAGAGTAATTCTAATTACTACTTCATGTATCACATGTATTATAATTAGATTAGTTTAAAAATCAAAAACAACAAAAAGATTTTCATTTTTCAAAAAAATTTCAAAAACAAAATACAAAAATATAAAATTTCAAGAACAAAATATAAAATCAGAAAATTTCAAAAACCATAAAAAAATCTTCTCGACGTGTCTTTCGGAATCGATAATATCTATACCTTAAAATATTCATTCAATATGAACGGGATTGTAGTTAAAAGTTCTATGAAAGTTTAAAACATTTTTAAAAATCATGTCATCTTCAAAATCTTCTTTAGGGTTTGTTATTTAAATATCTGATAACAAACCCTGAGCTGTGGTTAAAGAAAAGGAAATTGTTATGCTTTGTGAGTTATCCTAAACAAAAAAAGGAAAAGTCCTTTTCCGGTTTGAGTTTAATGATTCAAAACATTTCAAGTTTTGAAACTAAAGAATAGGACTTGTGTATATTTTGCTACACAACTCGCGCTTTCTAAAAAGGAAAAGGTACGTCAAAAGTGGATTTTGTCCTTAGAAAGACTAATTTTCTTTAACTCGAGCAATTTTCCTCAAAATTTGTTTATCAAACATGCTCGAGTTAAACAAATTTTTTAAAAATGTTGGAAATAAAATCAGAATCAGTTTTGTCATTTAAATGGAAAAAGATTTTCAAAAAAAATTCGAACGCTCGAACAAATCCAAGAAATCTTTAAATTGACTACGGTCTTTGTTCGAGGGGGAGAACGAGGTTTTATACGAAAATTTCCAAAAAATGTTTAAAAATAATTCATCAGTATTAATCAGGAAAAACGATCAAGAAATTTTGAACACTCAAACAAATTCTAAATCTCTTTAAATAGAAAACGGGTATTTGTTTGAGGGGGATAAATTACTTTCACGATCAAGAGATGTTGAACACTCAAACAAATTCTAGAGCTCTTTAAATAGAAAATGGGTATTTGTTTGAGGGGAAGAAATTATTTTTAGAAAATTAAATTTTTCAAAAGTAATTGTGAAAATGATTTTGGAAAAGTGTTTAAGTTAATTAATTGGTCATCATTTGAGGGGGGTTAACAAGGTTAACTCCGGGACTATGTTTTCAAAATAGGTTTAAAGATAAGGGTATATAGTGTAACTTTCATTAGTTAACTATCTTAAGGACCTAAAATGCTAACTAGTTTCATATTTAAGGTTTAGGGGTATTGCTTAGATTTTAGGCTTAGTTTAAAATAGTTTAAAACCTCTAGGGACTAATATTGCCAAAAACCGAATCCCCTCCCTTTTAGTACCCTCTAACCGATCCAACATACACACACTTCACGTTTTACCAAAAAAATTCTCCTCCCTTTTTCTTTCTCTCTATAACTGGCTAGCATCACAAGACCAAACAAGAGTCCATTTTTGATCAAAAGGTAAAACACAAAAGTCATTAATAATCATATTCTAATTAATCTTGTAACAAGAAATCTTTCATCTTTTCACAATCTTGAAAAATCAAAGTTTTTTATTTAGGGTTCATAAAAAAATATAAAAATTTAAAGTGTTTAGATGTTAAATTTTCTTGAGGGTTTTTGTAGATAATGATGATACTAGACCAGCGTTAACTCGAATTTAAGTGAATCATTGTTTAACTTGATCAAAAAGGGGGTGTTTGTTGCGTTTTTCCAACCGAACCACCCTAAAAGGTGTGTTTGTTTTGATTGTTTGAATGTATTGTGTTAATTTGTTAGCTTAAAAACATTAATCTTGCTAGTTGGTAACAGCTTAAACACAAAGATTATAGATTTTTGAAGGTGAAGACAAAGTGTTTGATGAAATGTTTATGAAAGACTTTGGTGAAATTTGGAGTTCAAGACTTGAAGACCTTATCCCACGAAGACTTGAAGTCCAAAACCAAACCACATGAGCCGAATCTCATGGGTCGGTTGAACCAAGACCACCGAACCAACCACGTTCGGTAGCCTATGGTTAACCGAACCATGGTCGGTCGGCTATCATAGTCTAACCGAACCACCATGGCACCATCATGGCTGGTCGTTGTTAACCCACCCAGCCACCAAGCCCACCGGCAAAAGCTTAACCGAACCCTTAATGGGCCGGTTAAAAGGTTTCATCATTTAGGACGGCTAAGCCCACCAAACTCTATGGTTCGGTTAGCCCAACCGATCCATTTCGCCCAATGTTCAAGCCCACCGATTAATATTATTTGGCCCGGTTTAAAGGCCCATTGAACCGAGACCAAGTTTGACTTATGTTTAACCCTCGTCTCGCGTTTGACCAAAACAATATATTTTTCACAACATTTTATCAATAAAAACACTAAAAGATTCAAAATTTCAAAATATCAAAATGAAAAGGTTTTTAAATAATTCAAAACATTCAAAATTTTAAAAGTATTTTTAAAACTTAATAACTTTTTCAAAAAGTATTAAAGTTTGTTAAAATCACGAAAATAAACAGATTATTTAAATGAGTATTAAAACGGATATAACTAATTGTGTAAATTTTATACGATTTTAAATATCTCGTAAAGTTAATTTTAAAAACCTTGAACTTGGATGATTAGATCGTTGACTTAGTTTGACCATGTCTATGGATTTTGACCATTGACTTTGACTGTATCATTGACCGTTGACCATTGACTTTGAACGTTGACCAAGTTTGACATTTTTAATCCCGTGCTTATTAAGTTCTTTTGATATGAAATTGATTATGTTTCTATAAGAATGAATACATGTTCTATCTGTTATTTGTAAAAATGTCAAAAATAGTTAAACAAATATTTCTATATCATAAAACTTGCCAAGGATCTACATTGTAGAGAAATGTCATTTAAGATATAAGAATATTTCAAAATAAACTATCTTTCTCATTAAATGTGTTATATTGGATATATCTCTCATAAATTTCACCACAGTGCACTAGGGTATTATTATTAATACTCATCGTTGATCTTCTGATTAACCCCACTAGTGAAGTGGATTACTATACTGGTACTTATACCATGTGTGGTTTTTCCGAGGCACTTAATCTCATTCGAGATGATTTTTCAAAAATAATAGTAATGATGTGTGTAGATTTCATAAACTCTATTGCTACAGATTTTTACACGTCATTATCTATAGATTTTCAAAATAACGCAATGCCTTTGCAAACTGAATTTCCAAGACAAAAATTCTTCTGAGTCTACTTTAAAATAATTTGACTAAGAGTTACTGATAAATCAAGATGGCTATTAGGGCTAGTTATCACCTAAAAGCTGATAATGTATCCCTTTAGAAATCAGTGTATCTTCGGGGCTCAAGGTTATTTTACTAAAAGGAAACTCATTCTCATGCGAAACAATCGTTTTCAAAAAAGTTTTTCTTCCATCCAAATGATGCTATTTCTCTAAAGTTTGGCTAAGATGAACACTTTTAAAGCATGAGAAAATTGAAAATTCTCGTTCATTCTTCCATCTTTTATTTCATAGAAATAGTATCCAAGAACTTAATTTTAAGTGAGGATAACTAAAAACAGAACGAGAGATAAAAATCGTATATGAAAAGAAAAGAGCATACGTCTTGTGTCAGCAAAAGCAAGAATAAAGGCACATGAGAAAGAAAATGACATAAGTATGGACAAAAAGAAATGCCCGTCCATACAAAACAGACAGAGTGAATAAAAATAGAAAATGAAATAAATGTTTTAAGTTTGTATTCATGTGAAACTAATCAAAGTTTAAATCTTATTCTCAGAATTCAATATGTCAAGAACAAATTCTCAAGCTGAAATTGTCTCTGAAGAACAGTTGGTTCCACGTGCTAACAGACTTGTCATCAAGAAGAACAACCAACGTGTCGCTTCAGATTCACATATCACTGATACAATGCTGAGATTTGTCATTGAAATTCTAAGACACCATAAGCTATACAAGCCGGTTTCCTTAACTACAACAGTACCGATCATCTACCTACACCAGTTTTGGACAACCATCAATCACAACAAAAACAACCATACATTCACTTTCAAACTAGACACTCATACTTTCACTCTCACACCTGGACTACTCAGAACTGTATTACAAATGCCTCCTCCTGATCCCAACAACACTTATACCAAACCTCCCTTAGAAATTCAAATTCTTGAATTCATTATGACACTTGGTTATGATGAAGACCATGAAACAAAGATGATTGTCATTTCAAAAATGGTCGCCACAAGACTTCATCAACCATGGAGAGCAATTCTGAGTGTTCTCAATAGAAGTCTTATGGGAAAAGACTCATGCTGGGACACAGTTAGACTTCCAATACTTCAGATACTATAGGTTATCGTTCACCCTGCCAATTTGGACTTCGCATCATTAATTTGGGATGAATTTGAATGGCAAACAGTTAAAAGATCATCCAGACCATCAACGATGTCTAAAATGTTGTACACCCGCTTCACCAAGCTTATCATTAACCACTTCCTATCAAACAACAAGAGTATTCCTCGCAGATCAAGTTCCAAGTTGCACAGTTCACAAGATGATCAACCCATAACAAAATTGTCAAACACTGTTAAAGGTGACTATAAGTTTGGAATGGAGATTCCTGACACTATGATCAGTGATGCAATAAAGAAGTTAGCAGGATACAAATTCTATATGGCGAAGAAAGTGGAAAGTGAGAATGCTAAAATTGTTGATGAACAAGATGAGCAACACGTATCTCCAATCAAAAGTGGAAGAGGAAAAGGATTTATGTGTTATGGTGATCAAGTAGCGAATATTCCCAACAAACTCAAGAAAGATGTTGTACCATGGAAAACCAGATCTCTTACTATCGCTAAAGAGACAGTAGTAGGTGAACATGCAAATTCCATCAGTAGTCAAGAACCGCGCACTCAACAACGTCAAAGGAGTCAATTGACAATTGACAGCCAACTTCATGATACAGTTGCAGATACATATGCTGAGTGGGGACAGAAACTCAAAGGTCCTGCAGTTGATGATCCAGCAGTTCAGTCTTTATTAGACCTATGGAAAGGATTAAAAGCTAGCATACTTGAGAGTTTAAAGCAAAAGAAGCAAACAGTTACAGGAGAAGGATCGAGTGTTGCTCACAACAAATACTATGATTCATTAGATGCTGATAGTGATGCAACACTCTACTCTTCAAGTTCAGACAAACCATAGGAAGGTTCAAATGAAACTAATGATGCTGACGAATCTAATATGGACTTATCTAATGACGGAGATGATGATGCTGCAAGGTATGAAGTGTTCATGCATAACAAGTCTATTGAAACACCCAATTCTACCTACCCCAGTCTGACGGTTACAAGTTCCTCTCTAGACTTCATTCAGACATTGCTAGATGAAACACCTGCAAATGAATTGAAGGATTTTATGAGTCATCCAGTGTATAATAATGCTCAAACAACCTTAGTGATGCATAACCCAGAGGGAAATCCTGAGCTAACAAGCTATATATCAAGTGCATCCGAAGTACCACTTGGTACACATATAGATGTTCTAGCAACAAAAACTTTACTACAGGAAATTCAGAGAAATTAAGAGAATATGATCAAAAGCTGGAAATTCAGAGAAATTCAGAAAATATGTTCCCAGACGAGAATACTCATCATTTAACATCTCCACCAGCAACTAAAACGTCCTATCCTATAACAAATCCCCAACCAAGCTCACTCCAAGCCAAAGCAAAGAAGCTGATGCAAAAGGAAAAAAGAATATGAGGAAGATCAACTTCAAGAAGGCAGTCACACAGAAATTCAGAGAATATGATCAGAAGCTGGAAGCTCTCATAAATTTCACTATTTCTGAAGCATTTGAAAAAGATGTCCAAGCTAAAGTTCTGACATAAATCAAAAATCTTCTACATACTCATATCCCCAAAGCCGTTGCAAAATATGTTAGGCCTCGACTTAACACCTATGTGCTCGAAGTTATGAAAACCAACCAAATCAATCTATTCACTCAATCATCCACCTCCCCTAATGATCTCTCAAAAATGGATCTAAAGTTAAAGTTGCTGAACCGAATTCACTTGAACAAGTCAAATGAGACTCATGCTACTCATCAGCAACTCTATGATACCCTTTATGAATCCATCACTCTCGATCAACAAGCACTTGTTGCTCAAGATGCAGAACCATCCTTTCATAAGAGGTCTCACGACAATCAGGATTCTCCTAATAATCGTGAGGGGGAGAACAAGAAGAAATGAAGAAAGGTTGTTAGTGAACCTTCTTTTAGATCATCAAGGCGAAACAAATCTCCTATGGTTAATGCACAATATAACACACCTGCCATGCAACCCTTAGACCAAGAAGATGAATATGTTAGAAAGCATCCCTATCCAGAATGGTTTCCAAAGAAGTCGAGGTTAGCTAAAAAGGAGACCGACATGGTTTGATCTACTTTTGAAATTAGATATCGATCAAACTGAGAATCATATTCTTGGACCATCCACTATGGCTATAGCAAAGAAGCTTAAATCAATCATCCAGAAGAACGAGCTCATAATAGCAGATCCTGAAGGTGCAGGACTAGAAAGGCTAAAGCTGCAGTACAACAATGATGTGGAACTCGAATACTATGTTAGTCAACTCAAAGCAGCAGTGTTAACAGAAGCAAAGTGGAATAGTAATGAAGATGATGTGTCAAAACCCAGATCATTTGAACGACACATATCCAAAAATACAAAACCACACCCTTCTTTCTACAACAACAATTTCTACTACTTGGTGAATCTAAGCACGAAAGAGAAGTATGTGATGACATCAAATAACGTCTATTTTATAGCATTATTTATCCCATGTTATTAACCCATTTTGTATAGTTATTGCAAAGAATTGTTACTTAATCATTTATATTTGAGAATTGCAGTAATTATGGAGTAATTGGTGAAAGTTAGCAAAAGGCGCGCATTCTGGAGCTTAAATGAAGATATTTTGAAGATTACTATTCTAAAGACCAATACGCTGTATCCATCAAGGAAGATATGGCGTATCTGTGCCTGCACTCACCAAAGACCACTAAGGAATAAAGATCAATACGTCGTATCCAGAGGACTCAATACGCCGTATTCAAGATATGAAATCAATATAATATTCTGGAAGATATCAAGCGTGGTCCCTACTCCAAGAAATTCCCAATACGCAGTATCCAACTCATGAATACGCCGTATCCAACTAACTTCCAGACCCTATAAATGAACACATTGAGAAAGTTCTCGAAATAGTTGACTTATTCCATGTTCCTAACATCACTGTGGATCAACTAATGCTCCGAGTCTTCCCTATATCCTTAATTGGAGCCGCAAGTCGTTGGCTAAGAAACAAACCAACTGGTTCGATCAAAACTTGGGAAGATCTTAAAACTAAGTTTTTGAACAAATATTGTCCACCTGGTCGAACTGTGAAGAAAATGGAGGAAATAAACAACTTTCAGCAAGAGTCAGATGAAACCCTTTTTCAAGCATGGGAGAGTTTTAAAGAACTCTTAATGAAGTGTCCTCAACACTATTTGACTGAGATGCAGGAGGTGATTTTGTTCTAAAATGGGTTGGATATTCCAACACGACAAATTCTTGACTCAAGAGGTGCCATTCCAACTAAGACTGCTGAAGATGCTAAAAAGGCCATCCAAGAAATGGCTGAATACTCTCAAAAATGGCATAATGGGACATCTAGAGGAAGAAGTACTAAGACTTCTGACAGACTGGCTGCTATACAAGCACAACTAAACAATCTAGGAAGGGAGATCAAGAAGGTAAATGAAAATGTTTATGCTGCTCAAGTTGGATGCGAACAATGCAAAGGACCCCATTACATCAAAGATTGCCCACAAAAGAAGAAGGGAAAACCCTAGAAGAAGCTTACTACATGCAATTTGGTAGACCTTTTCAAGGAGGGGGATATAGAGTAATAGCTCCAAGGTACTATCAAAGGAACAACACCAATCCTTCGTACCAAGAACGAAGGCAATCTATGGAAGATACGCTGAGAAAATTCATGAGTGAATCAACAAAGAGACACGAAGAAAACTCTAACTTGATCAAAGAAATTCCAGCTTCGACAGATGTCACCATAAGGAACCAAGGAGCATCAATTAAAACTTTAGAAATTCAAATCGGGCAAATGAGCAAGGTACTACAAGAAATATGATTTGGAAGCCTACCAAGCTCAACTAAAACGAACCTGAGAGACCAAGTCAAGTCTATTTCAACCACTATTAAAACTGATTCACGCTCGATACGCCGTATTAGATCATCCTAATATGTCGTATCCACTAGGCTGAACAGTACACTATTGTACAAGTCAAGGCAAACGACGGTTCATTTTCCAAGTCGTTTGGATAATCATTACTGTGAAGAAGAAGAGGGGAACTATGGACCAAAATTCATGGAAGCTTATGGAGCTTCACATATCAATAACGTCATACCCCGAAAGGAGAAAGACCCAAGGAGTTTCACTTTACCTTGCTTTATTAATGATGTTTGTTTTAACAATGCCCTTGTTGACTTAGGAGCTAGCATTAGTGTTATGCCTCTCTCGACCTACCTTAATTTAGGATTAGGCGAATTAGCTCACACTAGGTTGACAGTGGAATTGGCAGATAGGACTGTGAAATATCCAAAAGGAATAGCTGAAAACGTACTAGTAGAAATTGGTAAATTTACTTTCCCAGTAGACTTTATAATTCTTGATATGCCCGAGGATATCAAAGTGCCCTTGATCCTCGGAAGACCATTTTTGTCTACCGCCCATGCTAAGATTGATGTTTACAAAAGAAAGATTACTTTAAGAGTTAGGGAAGAAAAGATTATTTTCAAAAGTGTTAAACCTGCTAGTAGTTTAATTAAGAGGGTCTACATGCTAAGTTTGAGAGAAAGAATGGAACTTGATTTAGAAGCTAGGCTTATGGGAGAGACTTTGGTGTTAAATAGATCATTAGACCCTTTCTTGGAAGATTACATTGAATTAAATGATCTAAATGAACCATTCGAGCTTAGGAGAAATCAAGGAGATGATTTGATGCCCACCATTGAGGAAGGTGAGGTAATTGAGGAATTTAGAACTAGGGATGAAGATCTTGATATTGGAATTGATGATTACCCTAGTTATTGTGACGATGATAAGAAGATCCATATAGATTATGCCCACAACTTAAAGTTTTCATGCATGATAGGATTTGAATTTACACACGTCAACTTCTTCCCGTTATTGTACGTCAATGTGATGTCAAGAAAATTTCATAATTCAATAATGAAAAATAAGATGGTGTACAAAGGGGATAATGTTGTAGGAGCCTTAATGAATGTGCCTATCTTTGTTGGAACTTTTTTTGTTATGACTGATTTTGCAGTTTTAGAGGATATGAATGCTTATCGTGATGAAGGAATGGGCGATATTATTGTTGGCGAACCATTCTTAAGAGAAGTTGGAATTAAAGCAAAATGTTTCGAAGGGATAATTACCCTTTACAATGGTGATGATGAAGTAACTTACCAAATGGTGCGATCACATCCGAGGTTTAAAAACTACACTAATGAGCAATGCAACAAGATCCCACCATTACTGAAGGTAATTGAGAAAGATGTGAAGAATGGAATATCGCATGCATATCAAAAGCTTAAAGGGTTCTACAAAGGAGTTTAAAATCTAGGACCCAATTACATTCGAAATGCGAAGACAGAAGAATGACTCACACTCGGGCACATTAGCGTGCATGAGACCAAATAATGAAGAAGCTGAAGAAAAGTCTAACTTAAATACTTCGCTGTAAACAAAAGTGCTTCCCGAGAGACAACTCGGATTGTTATTTAATTTTGTTATCGAGTCTGTCTTCCCAGACATCAATATGGCGTATCCGCTCCATACCATACGGCGTATTGATCGTCTGAACATTATCAGTCTTTATTTTTATTGCACCTTAAAAACATTATTGTCAGATTTTGAATACGGCGTATTCACTAAACTGATACGCCGTATCTACAAGACTGGCCCGTATTTAGTTTGTTTACTTTAGTAGATAGGAATGCACCTGTTTTTTCTATATTTTATACAAGACCTCGAGAAAGAAATATCGACAAAGTTGGTGGAATGCACATTTTCTGGAATTCTATATGTGTGCTGTTCGTGCTAGGATTCAGACGCTTTATCAGCACATAATCTTGCTCATAAATGTAACTTGGAGAATGTACCGAGCAATTATCAAGGGAGTTTCTCATTCTAATTCTTTTTAAATTCCTGTATTTATTGTTTTATATATACAACGAGGACGTTGTATAATTCAAGTGGGGGGATGGAATTAGAATGTTTACTTTTCCTATTTTTCACAATAAAAAGCTTAAATTATGCTCAAATTCAAAAAAATTTCAAGCATACTTTTGTGAAATTACTTGATACATAACCCGCACACAATAACCCTTGTTAGAATATTGTGAGGATTTAACCTTTCCATTTCTAAATGTTTACCCAAATTCCACAAAATATGAGTGTGCCGGTGATGTTGTAGACTTTAGAACTTGGCTTGGTATATCACTCGAGACCACAGTGATGAGTACTATGGATTTAGATGGAGTAACTTGTTTAAATTGGTAAATTTTAGGATTACACCCAAATCGCCTTTACATGTTGCTTATTAACTAACTACACCGAGATTTGAAGTTTAGTTAGCAAAAAAATTGAAAAAAATGAGAAAAATACAAAAAGAGAAAGAAAGTTTGAAAATAATTGTTTCGCAAACACCGAAGGAATTACACAAAGGATCGATTATCGATTATTATACAAAGTGGAAGATATCACCACTTGCCTTGTAAAGTATGTAAAGGTTTGGGAAGATTGGGAAGTTAACCATTACGGGAACGCCAACTTAGGTTGTTGTTTTTGATCGATGATCAAGACGTTGTAAATAGTTGTGTCTTTATCATGGTAACAGTCGGGAAATAAGTGTCTAGCAACTTGTATCTTAAGTCTTAATCTATTTGTTTCTTGATTTTTATTTAACAACAATTTACTTCCCTCTCACCTGATGATTAGCCGTTGGTTTTACGCGAATGAGGACTTGTTCAAGCGTGCATGTCTATTCCGTCGTTACGGCCATGTATGCATGTCTTAGCTGCCTCATTGGTTTACGACTTTTGGTGAAAGTTAGAAGGTTCCTACCCTATATCATTCTTCATCCTAACCGTTGGTTAAATTCGAATGGGGATGTGATCGAACACACATGTTTATCCCGGCGTTCTGGGTGTGTATGTGTGCTTCAGCTGCCTTGTTGGAATGGTACTTCTGGTGAAAGATTGTAGAATGGTTAACCGTATGCCTTTCCATACAAAAACCCATATTTACCTTTATAAACTTGTTACTCCTTAGCTTTAGTGGTGGAGATGTGTATCCTTGCCAAGCTTATGATAGAATAATCATCACGACCGAGCAATTGAGCAAATTAGTTACATGTTACCACATATTAGTTGAGTGATTTGAGTGTTTTCATCTTCCTATTTCGTAAGGTGTTTGGTTGTGTACTTGTAATAGATCAAATAAGTGCTTTAATGGAAAATATCCTTAGGGATACATTTTTATAAACTTCTAAATGCTAAATGAGGACAAGAAGGATTCAAGTGGGGGGATATTTGATAAAATCAAATAACGTCTATTGTATAGCATCATTTATCCCATGTTATTAACCCATTTTGTATAGTTATTACAAAACTTAATCGTTTATATTTGAGAATTGCAGTAATTATAGAGTAATTGGTAAAAGTTAGCAAAAGGCGCGCATTCTAGAGCTTAAATGAAGATATTTTGAAGATTACTATTCTAAAGACCAATACGCCGTATCCATCAAGGAAGATATGGCGTATCCGTGCCTGCACTCACTAAAGACCACTAAGGAATAAAGATCAATACGCCGTATCCAGAGGACTCAATACGTCGTATTCAAGAAATAGAATCAATATAATATTCTCGAAGATATCAAGCATGGTCCTTACTCTAAGAAATCCCAATATGCCATATCCAACTCATGAATACGCCGTATCTAACCGACTTTTAGATCCTATAAATACAAAACTCAAAAACAAGTTGTAAGTGTGCTAAATCATATTCTCGATACCTAAACTACAAAAGTTGATTTTCAGAGGAGAAAAAGAGCAGAAGAGGTCGAGCAACGTATTCAATTCCATAGAAGACAACGTGTAATTCCATATACTTTAGTAATCATTTAGTTTTTGGTATCATTCGTTAACTCGGTTAGTTTACCTTGGCTAAATAATTACTCTTGTATTTATTATGATGTTTGAAGGCTAATACCTTTGGGTATTAGCCATTATTATGAAGATTTAAATGTTTGGTATTTGTTTATCTCGATTTCTTGATTTATCGTTGAGTGCTTGTTTATGTTTATTAATTTATACTTGTTTACGCGCTTTTATATGCGACCTATCATTCAACTAGATCTAGTGAAGCGGACCAAGCGGATCTAGAGTCTGGGATAGCTCTCCATATAGTGATTTATACATCTAGAATCATAGTTACATAAATATTGTCCTTCTAAGTCTGTGTCTAGGATACGCTTCAGGCTTAACTAGTTAATTGGATATTGCCAATGGTTTATTGATCGTGTTGACTAGTAGGTGACCTAGATAATTCAACAAGTAACTGTAACAACCCCCGAGTTTCAGGTCAATGTCTATCCCTAGCTAAGATAGCTATTTTAGTTACGTAAATAATTATAGTCGTTTATATTATATGAGGTTTGATAGAAATTTCCTTTGATAAGGTAATTTCAATCCGTGGATGAGTTTTTATTTGTTTTTAGCATTTAAGAAAGTCAGAAAAACTTATATTATTGCCCCGAGAGCGTGATTATGTATTTTACGTTGTTTCCCCGAGTTTTTGTAAAAACCGTGTTTAAAGGTTGTGTTTTACGAGGTTTAACGTTTTAATAAAGGTTTTAAACTATATTTAGTGGGACGGATTTAAAATATCTATAAACGTGGTGTGACCTGAGTATTTGGCTGATTTTTATTAAAAGAAATAACACTTTTGTACTAGTTTTGGAAGGGCTTAAGAATGGAAGGACTAAAATTGCCAAAAGGTTAAACTTGTATTCTATAAATAGGACCTTATTACTTCCATATTCTCCTTTTTACAAAATTCATCCATCTCTCTTGTCCTCTCCTCTCTTCGACCGGCCCTCAAACAAACACCCAATCCATTATTTTTTTTAACATGCAATACAATCAATTTACACCATACTAATCTTTGTATCAAGAGCTACAAATCCCACTAATAAAATCTTAGGGTCCGTTTGGTTTGTCAAGGGGTTTGGATTTGAATTTGGATATGGATTAGGATTTGAAGTTGAATTTGGATTTGGTGTAAGTTTTGAGAAAAAAAGTAGGAGAGATAAAATATATAAAATAATATAATATTCTTATTTTAAAAATATATAAAAGAAAAATAATTAAATTTATTATTAAAAATAAATGATAAACAAAAATATGTGATTGAGATTTAGTAGGGACCCACCATTTTAGAATAAGACAATTGTGTAACCGAATATTTTTTTCAACCCCTAAGTATTTTTACTAGATTTGAATATGGCTATATATTTGGCATTAAAGCCAATCCTGTAGGCCCTTGATTGTAACCAAACAATGCATTTTACACAAAACCCAATCTTTTGGGCTAACTACCTCAAACCAAACGGGCCCTTACATGCACTAAGTATTGAAGAGGTTAGATTTTTTGTTGGTTCTTGGTGTTTTCGAGTATAAAAGGGTGTTCATAGTGCTTAGATTGTTGTTGTGAAGGCTTGGTTTTGTTGAAAAAGGTTTTGGTTTGGTCTTTGGGTTTGTGTCCGATTTCATAAGGTCAAGGGGGAAGCCAAAAACTTTTCTTGGTTGCTTTGTGAGTCTTCTAGCTATGTTTTGATATTGTTAAAATGTTCATGTTATGCATATTATCATTGTAGCTAGATGATTCAAGTGCAAAATCAATTTGGAAGTATTTCAAGTATGAACATATGTTTGATAGTTTTGATACATATTTTTAGGCTAGTTAAACATGTTGGAATGGTTGGATTTTTATAAAAATGAGTTTTGGTATGACTTTCGGTTGACTTTTGTTGACTAGAAAGTTTGACATGGTCATAGCGTGTCGAGAAAATTTTGAAATCTAGATTAGGCTTTTGATAATGATAAAGGATGTTTTAAGGTCCGTTTCGATATAAGGTGGGTCTTGTAACTCCTAAAAATGAACGTTTTACGGCCGAGTCAAGTTTGGCTAATTTTAGGGTAAAAAGTCAACTACGAACTTTGACTTTTGAAAGTCAAACTTGAGTAAATTTTTGAATGAAGTCTATAATGAGTGAAGGTTTAGTAATGTTAGTTAATTGATAACGAAATATGAAGTTCGGATTACATTATCCTTACTTTCGGCAAACTTTCTAAAAATGGAAACTTTATTGAAAATGTTGTAATATGGTTAAGTGCGTCAAGGTGAATTGTTTTGCGTCGCACTTGAAGATTTTAGTATATGATTGTATATACGTAATAGTAATATGTATATATATACAAGTATGTAATATATGAACTATTATACGTTTAGTCATGTACCGCTATATATGTATAATATAGGTTGCGGTTAGACGTGAAGTTTCTTGCGTTTGTTGAAGTTGATTGATTTGGATCTTTTGCTTAAGGTGAGTTCATAGCCTCGCTTTTAAACTATTTTAATTTTCCTTAACCGCGAGGGGGATACATGTTTGTTTTATAAATAGAACACATATGATTTTATGTTATGATGGACCCGATTATGAGATTGTTTCCGCATAAGTAGCTATTGTCGAAGCCCCTTATTTTATGAACCGTTAATTGCCTTGTGAGGTGAACGCTAATACATTAAATAGATCTATTGGGTTTGACAACCCTGTCCGGGGTCTGAATCCGTTGGTAAACACCCTGTCAACGGACATTTTGTACTTAGAAATTAGTAGGTATATGACAATAATACCTTGTTTGAGGTACTTTAACATATGAAATGCCATATGTCATGTTAACGTTCGGTGTCATGAGCTTATTGCGTGAAAGAAAAGAAGTTGTTATACATTGTATTTGTTGCTTTGTTTTCTCGAGAACTAATTATGTGTTCAAAGGTTTTTACTTATTGATTACTTTAAACTCTATGAATTTCACTCAACTTTGTTGTTGACGTTTTAAACATGTCTTATCCCAGGTAACCAAGGCTGAAGGCAATGATGGCGTGGCGGTGTCATGCGTGTGATGGATTTTATGGAAAGACTACTTGTGTGTTCCGGTCTTTAAAAATAATGTCTTACGTTGTGTTTCAAAACAATGTCTTTTATTTGAAAACAATTGTCTTTTAATGTTTGTAATAGACAGTGGTTGTGATTCTGTAGGACCTAAACGCATTTTAAACTCTGAATAATTATGGAACACATGTTTGGTAAAACGTCTTATTTGGGTCATTTTCTATTATCGTGGTGAAGGATGCTATTTAGTAACACCAAATTGCTAATTTCCGCTGCGCAATCTGATGCCCCTCGGGGCGGGTGTTATAGAGTGGTACCAGAGCTTCGGTTGTAGAGAACTAGGTTGTTTTCAAAACTCAGATTGTAATCATTTTAGATATCAAAGTGATATTAAGAGTCTAAAGTTGCAGAGAACTAGGTCGAGTTTTTTGAAAAACCTAAACTATAACACTTCTACACGCACGTCGACACTCCTCGTTGCCATTGGATACATGTAAGGTACATTTATAAATTGTTATGTGTAAGTATGTTTACATATGTGTTATATGTATAATTGGTTAAGCATGGATATTTATGCATGGGTCAGATACATAAAGTGTTATATGTGGGTACATTTGTGCATGTGTTGTATGCATAGAATGTTATGCGATTATATGATAACTAACACTATATATCTTTGAAATATAATTGAGGTATATGCGGGTCGAGAAGGTCGTGAATTGTGAATTTTATTTGTTGGACTTTTATGCGAACTATTATTTTGGTAATATTGTTCTCATAATAATAAAGAAGTGATACGTTATTAAGTAATTATTATATATTTTCTAGATTATCATGGTGAACGAAATTCCTCCCGATCATGTAGATGATGTACCTGTTGTTGAGCCGAATCAACACGATGATGTTCCTGTTGTTCCCGAGCCTATCATAGAAGATGAAGACGAAGACCCGGAAGAAGACAAATTTAAGGAAGAAGAATATCCTCAAGAAGAAGAAGATGATATGGAAGTCGACATTAAGGAAGAGGAGAATGAGCCGGAGTTCACATATCCTTATGAAGAGGTGGATCCTCTTAACCCTCCATCGCCTGCTTCTGAGTCTGAACCTGACGATGAGATTAAGGTTGAGAATCCGATTGAGCATGAGGATAAGACTGTTCCTGTTAGTGTCTATGAGGTAGGTGAATCATCGACTGCTGCTATTCCTCGAGAGGATGGTGATCACCTGGCTTCATGAGACGGGATATTAACTCTCTTTTTGGTCAAATGGTTAATTTTTCAAGATGATTGTATGGACGTGATACGGCACATGCATTGGTCGAGAAGAAAGGAAAAGCAAAGGATAAGTTCTATGGTAAGTTGATCTTGGATTTGGGTAATGAAGTGCGTTCTAGTGTGGAGCAAGGAACGGCTGAAATAGAAAAGCTGGTTGAGAAGCTTGGTATTACTAAAGATAACGTTGAGTGTAAAAAATTGAAGAGGCAACTTAAAGAAGCAAGGTTTAGCAACACATTCATTCGTATGCAGAATGAACGAGTCGAGAGAGATCTCTATTGGACTAGAGTTCAAGCTCATGAGTTCTATCAAGAGATGATTCGTAGGGGATTTGTGTTTGAAGAAAGACCGAATGAAGCTATCAATGTTCCGATCAAGGATGAAGAGCATACTCCGAAAGAATCATGAGGGGATCCATTCGTAGTAGTTTAGATTCAATTTTTGTTGTATAATCACTAAACTGAGTCCTCAGTTAGTAGATTTAGTGCTATTGGTTGTAACGATTTGTATCATTTCATGAAACAATGCAACTATGTATTAATTTTAGTGTGATGAAAAATTAATGACTATCTTTTGATTACTACTTGATGTTGTGTGACTATTGTTGTGATTGATTTATCATTGTATCATGTTATGATAATACCATATTATGAATGCTTACCAGATTGTTTTAAGTGTGACATGACAGAATCATGCCTCCAAAGTCTGCACCTATGACTCAAGCTGCTACTCGTCGAATGATTAAGGAAAGTGTTGATGCTGCTATTGCTGCTGAGCGGGCAAGGCAAGCGAATGTCAGGAATGATGCTAGTGGGTCTGGGCCAGTTAAAGGTCGAAAGACTGCACTTGTTGTTCTTAAGTGCACTTTTGCTGGGTTTATAAAGTGTAATCCTACTATCTTTAGTGGGGTCGAAGGAGCTATCAAATTGCGAAGATGGTTTGAGAAAACTGAGAGTGTTTTCAAGATCAGTG
>BQNB010109134.1:0-22815 GCA_026074375.1 Tanacetum coccineum | reverse complement strand
GATTTTCGCACTTAGGTTGACTTTTAAGTCAAAATTAGGGTAGTATGATTTGTGTGGTGACCTCCTGTTGTCGATTATTAGGTTAGTGAGTAGTTTAGAACGTAAATGATGATCTAGTTAAGCCTTGGAGGACTAGAGTTGTAAGTTTGAATCTGCATAGTTGAGGGTTCTTGGTTGCGTTTTGCTTAAATGTTCTTTGTTGCGTTTTAGGTATTGGTTCGTGGTTGCGTTTTGATATGATATGCTTGATTGCGTTTTGGTTTGAAATTCTTGGTTGCGTTTTTGCTTTAAGTGTTCTAGATTGCGTTTTGCCTAAGTGTTCTTGATTGCGTTTTGTATAAAGTGCTTGATTGCGTTTTGTGTGGAATCCCTCTGTTGCGTTTTGCCTTATACATGCCTTTACGTTTTGCCTGATACATGCCCTTGCGTTTTGCCTAATATATGTCTTTGCGTTTTGAGGTTTAATATGCTCTTGCGTCTTGTTTGTAATATTGTGCAAAGCAGGACAAAACGCAATCAATTGCGTTTTGTGATTGAAGACCCTCATTAGTTCAAATGTAGGACCCACCTTTTCAAATTTTTTCAAAAATGTTGCATTTTGATTAAACTTGAATAAAATATTCCTGCATTTTGTGTACTTTCATTTTGTCTAATTGCTTGTTGTCCTCTGCGATTTGTCTTTGTGTTTTGCTTATTTTTATTAAAATATTCTTTGCATTTTGAGTGCTGCATTTTGTATGCACTGCGTTTTGCCTATTACGTTTTGTTTATTCTAATAAAAATTGGTCTCTGCGTTTTGGCTTTTGCATACTCTGCATTTTGTGTGATGTGTTTTTCCCAGCTGCGTTTTGTCATGTCATCTGAGTTTTGGTCATTGTGTATCGGTCACTTAGTTTTGTCTCCACTGTCATGAGTTGACTTCCGTTGACTTAAGTGTTGTACATCTCAGTTGACTATCACTTCAAATATGATCAATGTGTCTATCTTGACTTGGACTTATCTAACCCTTGAGCATGTGCTCTTATCTAACATCACCTGTCTGTATGTATGTCTTCATTGATGTATGTGTGCAGTTACAATGGCTGATGCAAATATCAATGCTCCTGAGGTTCCAGTTGCTGCTGATTCTCCACCTACTCGTTCAGATGAGCAAATCTTGCCTCGTAACAAATGGGTTCCAGTGGGAAAAAGCAATTGTTTCTTAGATGTGGAAAGAACTCAAGCCAATCCTATATTCAAGATAGCAATGGACATCTTGAAGAACACCAACTTCTTCAAAGCTTTCACCGCTTCCTCCACCATTCCATCCATTTACATCCAGCAGTTCTAGGACACCATCAGATTTGACAAAGACAAAGGATACAACTGTCAGCTGGATGAACAACGCTTCTATCTCACCAAAGCTACTCTAAGATATGCACTTAAATTACCCCAAGTCAACAACAATTTCACACCTCCACCAAATGCTAACACTATAATCTCCTTTGTCAACGAACTGGGTTACCCAAATGTCGTCAGAACCTTATCTGGAGTCGTGACAAATGACATGTATCAACCGTGGAGAGCACTCGCCACTATCATCAATCTTTGTCTCATGGGAAAAACTTTAGCATTTGAAAGACCAAGAGCTCCAGTGTTACAGATCTTGTGGGGGTGTTGTCAACAAGGCAAATATAGACTATGCTGAGAGGATATGGGAATAATTTACTCAATGTATCCACTCATTCATAGAAGACAAGATGAATCTGGCTCTTCATACGAAGGGAAAGAAGAAAGTTAATCCACTTGTAATTCCGGGTGTCTATTTCACTAAGCTGATCATCAATCACCTCTAGAGCATACACAAGTTCCATAAAAGACCAAGTTCTCCACTCCACTTGCGTTATGAGGAGTCTGCTTTGGGATACCTAAAGTTCTCATTCAAGAACACCAAAAGAGTAAGGTTTAGGATGGCAATTCCGGATACACTTATATCTGAGAACATTCAATCTGCTACCTATTACCCCGAATATGTGGCAAAGGTTGCTAAGTACCAGTGGTATCTCATCAGAGTAGTTGTCAGTGATGATGAAACACCGACTCCCAAACCAGCAAAAGGCACAAAACCGAAAACACCCAGGAAACCAAAACCGCAATCTACTTCATCTCAACCACCCAAACCCAAACCTGCACCTGCTAAGCCTTAGGAAAAGAAAAGAAAGCTGGCTATGGATGCCACTGAAGCACCATCTCTAGCCAAACGATTAAAAGCTGGCAAGGTGGTGAAGAAGCGAACTTTTAAGAGCTCTCAACAGTTGGTAGATGAAGGTGTTCTAGGGGATGAACCCAGGTTTGAAGATGAAGAGGCTGATATTATGCAAAAGGTTATGGAAGAAAGCATAAAGGATACTTACCCAGTACCTCGGGGTCTACTTCCACCGGTGGGGATCAGAGAACTCGAACCTGGAAAATTTCAACCACTTCCAGAGGTACAAGGAAAGGGGAAAGAGAAAGTTGGTGAGGAACAAGTTGCTCAGGTTCTACTCAACCTTCAGACTCCAAAGAAAAAGAACCCTGCTGAACAGTTCATCTTTCAGAGGCGCACTCCTGCCACAGCAGAACCCTCTGCTCTCAAACACCGTTAAGTCATGTGGTTCATACTAGACCAAACCTGGATCATATGGACTTGGGAATCGCTGAAGCCTCATCACAACCTAACACATAGCAAATGGATGAAGAATTCACTGCCATGGCTTATCCAAAGGTTTAGGAGAATCTTAAACTCCTAACTAAAGGTGATGTGAGACTTGAGGATCCTACAAGCTCAGCTGCAACCCTGTCTTCTCTTCGAAACCTCAACAAGGAAATTAGCTTCACTAATCAATTCCTTGCAAAGAAGTCACAAGAAGACAAACCTGAAAAGACCAATACTGAAGCGGAAGTTCAATCTCTGGTCATGGTTCCCATACATCAGGACACCTCGTCAGTTCCTCTAATGACCACTCCGGTTATTGATCTCATTGTGTCTTAACCAGCTTCCACAACGGTTCATGCTTCACTACCAACATCAACTGTAATAACAACAATAACAACAACAACAACTCTTCCACCACCTTCACCTCAACCATAATAAGGCATTTCAAGCCCTGGAGGAAAGGTTAGACAAGCAAGGGAACAAGATCCACCAATTGGAGACTCAAGACTTGTCTAGAATGATCAGAGAGTAGACAGTGAAATATATAGACAAGCAAGAGATTTATCGAAAAATCGAAGAAATGGTGAAAGAGACTGTTACCGCATCAGTTCAGTATGCAATGAGAGCCCCTCTTCATACTCGCTTCAAGGATTTCCCTACTTCTGACATGAAGGAGATTCTGCTTCAACGCATGCTTGAGGAGAATTATGACAAGGGCTACGAGGATCACTGGATGGCCTATGAAGCATTACAAAAATCTATTCTTCGTGATGAAAGTGAGCAATTTAATGCTGACAAGGCTGAGGAGCGTAAAAAGATAAAGAGTAAGCAGGATTCACTAAAAACCCCACCTGAGTCACCTCCTTCACCAGCTCCTCCTCCACCACCACCGTCTGGTGCATCAGGGGCTTCCGGTACAACTGGAGCCTCTGATTCAACTCAAGATCCTCCTCTACTACCACAGTCTCCAACAACCAATCTAGATGATCAGTCTCCAGGCTCAGCTGCTCTGGGCTCATCCAAGACAACTACTACTACTGCATACACAGCCTGGACAACGACCACCTCCAGATTTGGGCCCTCTGCCTCATTTATTCCCGAAGACGTATTTATGCATGAAGAGTCAGACTTTGAAGCTCAGGATATGGTGTCTGATGATCAAGATATCGGCAGTAGGCACATTTCCAGAGTTAATCTAAATCAGGATTGGTTTAAGCCTCTTTTCGAAGACGAAAGACCTGCAACTCCTGAACCTGCTTGGTCTATTCCCTCATCAAGTCTACCTGTCCCTATCCACAACTGGGCATCTGCGTTAGCCTCCAGCTACGTACCTCCACCGGAGAACTCTCTGCTTTTACAGACCGGTGATATTGGAGTGTTTATTGATTGGTTCTGCAAGAAGCAAGGAATCAAAGAGCTCACACTGGAACACTTGGAAGGTCCTGCATATGAAGTTGTCAAAGCCTTCCATCCTGACCTGATTCATCTCCAATTTCAGATGGAGGAATGTCACAAGCTTCTGACCAATCAAGTAGACGATAGACTTCTCAGGTATAACGTCAACAGACCACTCCCATTGGGTGGTCCTCTAGGTCAAGTCATGATTCAGACAGAGTTCTTATTCAATAGAGATTTGGATTATCTACAATTTGGCAGCAAGGGTGACAGACTTACGTTGTCAATCACAAAGATAAAAGCTGCGTATTATCCTAATGTCAGGCTATAACAGATGGTTCCAGATTAGATGTAGATCGAAGAAGGGTGCATGTATGACATTTCTATAACTTATGGTATCTCCCACTGGTGGTTCAAGAGACAAAAATTCTACATCGACTGACATTTAGCAGAAACCAACCGAAGAGCTATTGTCAGGACTCACATGAGAATCCTAAGCGTCGTCAGGATCAAAGTCTTTTCAATTTATGGGTACGATTACATGAAAAAGATAGTCCTTCGAAGAGCAGATAATCAGGAATATACTATTGCTAAAAATGACTTCATGGATATGTACCCGAGTGACTTTGAAGACTTGTACTTGTTGAATCTTCAAGGTCACCTGAACCACCTACCGCCAAGGGACAAGCAGATTCTCTCTACCGCTGTCAACTTATGGATCAGGAATCTGGTTATCAGACAACGGGTAAAAGACTTCCAACTCTGCATCGAGAGTTACCAAACTCAGCTGAACCTCACCAAACCTTGCTGGGAAGATACAGGGCTCGAGTTCATGCACGACTACAAGATTCTTGACTCCCCATGAGCCATGGTGTTCAGAGATAAGTATGGAATGCAGATGATCATGCGCTTCAACGAAATCTACAAGTTCAGTGATGGGACTTTACAACAAATTGATGAAGCTTTAGACTATCAGGTCAAGGAATTCAGAGTTAACAAAGTCAATCCAGGGTTTAATACCAGGTTCTGGACCATGAATGATGTGATCAAGAGCAAGCAATTCATGTTTGCTATTCAGAAGAGGCTAAAGCTCAGAAGAATCTTCCGGAACTTAGAGAGCTTTATTGGTGGAAGAATACGAGAAAGAGACTACAAACTTCTACGGAGAACCGAATTATGACATCTTCTCTGTAGCTTCTCGTACTTCTTGTGTGGTATATATTGTAATCTTATACATTATTAAGTAGTGTATCTTTAGGTGTTATGTGTCAGTGTATAAAATTTTCATGTGTTTTTCGTTAAACTAAAAATCCTTTAAAATTCTTATACATGACACTCACAGATTCCCTTAGTAATTTGAGGGGGAGCATTAATATGTTCCAATATCGGTGTGTATTTAACCAGTCTACATTTTCTCCTAAATTTTCTAACATATTTAAATCAATTGAGATCCTAAATCTCAAAAGGTTTAAAATTTTTGATCAGGGGAGAGAATGTGATTTAAATATTAAATCTGATAAAATATGATCTATTAAGACTCAAGCAGGTTCTCCTCCCTCCATGTGCCAAACAATTTTAAATATCGACACACATGTTGAGGGGGAGCAGTTTCATGAATCAAAACAATCGAGGTACTAATGCTTTGATGTTTACATCACCCGTACCTTGATTGATTTTCAAATGGTTTTATGGCGAAGACAACTGTGGAAATACCAAAGACCAACCCTGTAATTACTTTATCAGAGTTATAAGGATGGTAAGGTTAGGTATGAGTTCCCATGATCCCGCCAGAGCCGGAGGGATCTACCCAGGGCAATTCACTAGTTAGTGTAGAAGTCCTTAGGTATGATTACAAATGGAGTAATGTAAATATAGGAATAGTGCGGACTGAGATGGAGCTAGTACTGGAACATACCCAACAAGGCATTAGTAATGAAGTCTCGGTAAGCACTAAAGGGGTTGAAGAATGAAAAAGAAATGTTAAGATAAAGGGTGAAAAGAAATCAGCCCTCCTTTAACATTAGGCAGAAACCGGGTCAATACATATGCTGTCCGAATCACATGGCTGATTGCTGACATGGAAGACAAGTATCATGGACCCAGTGATATGCTGCATAACCCTCCCTAGCCACTCAGAATCTCTCAAAAGATTTTTGTTTCAATTGTCACGGAGACTTAACACGTAATCTACCGACTCTCTCACTCCGAGTTAGTCGGTATTGAAAAGGTGGCAGTCTGCTCCAGCCTTCGCTCACTTAAATCAAAACGCACTATTGAGTCTAGAGCCTAGAGATCATCAATAAATCTCGTTAGGACACTATTCCAATATACTTGTCTTTCACACACTGTGAAAACAAGGATTATCTTAAGAGTCCTACGCATTATCCTTGTGATATTGCTAGAACATCCGAGTGATACGAAAGTATTCACAGTGAAGATGGAAATCCTGCTAGAGCCAACATCAAACAAGCTCTAGGTAGGTAACTTGTGAGATCCTTAATGGATCAAACTTGTGACACTGGGCATCGATTCGGTCCAGATTATGAATTGACGGAGGATGAATTTTGATAAAAGCTTAAAACTCTCGATGTGTTACAAAAATCACTTTAACTAGTGACACATCGATTGATTTTCAAATCAATTTTATCTTCAATCGGTGAGATAGTAACTCACTGATTCACTCTTACCGTTCTATTAGTAGCAATACTATTAGTGAGGTAGCCTGCTTTGAGGTGTCCGGTAAAGAGATACTAGCAAGTACAGTGAATCTAATGCATCTGCGTTAGATGATCTAACACTTTGAGCTGGAAACCCTATTAAGGAGGTTCTTATAATGAATCTACCTGATCACAGGTATAGTATTTATACTGTAAAACGGTCCTCACGGAAGCGGAGGTTAATGCAACCGAAATCTGATGAATGACAAAGCCATATTCGTCACCAAGCTTTATTGTTAACTGTTTGATTTCAGGATTACATAAAGATGGAGATATAGATACCTCGTTCTAGCAGAGTCAAGTTCATAGCCACATGCTCATACTCAAGGCTCAATGACTTTATAACATCAAGAAAGAATGACCCAAAGCTTCCGCAAACTCTGATATCAACGTCTTCTTCAGTATGTCAAAGATATAAAGTTATGTATTGATGAAGAATTACGAATATAAAGTCAAGCTTTCAAGATTGCAACAAGTATGAGCATGTCGGCCCAAAAGTCACGAGCAACATCATGATAGCAAAAGGTCACAAGATGTTAAATAGAGATTACTTTGGCTGATGATTCAAGAAAGCTCTCAAGATTACATTCAAAGAAAGCCTAAAGGGAAAAAAAAGCTCGAGCTTTTTAAGTCGAAAGAACACTATACTGTGTACTATAGAGATCATTTATGAATGATGAATCAAGATTGACGAGCTAAAGTCAAGAGTCACAAGTAATATACTAAAGGATTCAAATTGTATTTTCTCGGTGTGACTCCCTTAGGGGAGAATTGTTAGGATCATGAAATAGATTCGGTCAACCGTGTTATGTCTAGCATTGGGTTAGTAGCTAGTAGCTCTTATTTTAATCGTTATAGTTACCTTATGATTATGGAGTTGGGTCGTGTCTTTACCCTCATGTTACGCCCTACTCTAGAAGCCCACTTAGGGCACATAACTCTTGTATTTTAAACCCCTCTCAGCCATTAGAGGGTTGGATGTTTATTGTTTAACAAACATACACTAATGTGATTTCTCTCACTAGAACTTCCCATTTTCTCTCTCTAGAAATCGGCCTACGCACCAATCCTTGATTGTGTTATGATTTACAATATACTTTACTTCTTGTTTCGGCAGAGATAATACAAGTCTTCGATATCATTTTTGTTCAGGTACTTGAAGTCACCTTTAGAATAACTATTCGGCTTATCATTTTCTCTCATTACAAGTATTTGTTCCATGAAGTCCAAACCATATAGTTGATCAGTAATAATTCTGACAACTTTTGTAATCCTGTGATTGGAGAAATAGTCTTCTAGATTATTTCTGAATTTTCTTTGATTTTGCTTGTACACTTTCTTATGCTATGAATCTTTCCAATGTTGAATTACCAACCATGTGTCTTCATTAAAAGTTTGAATTCTTTACGAACCCAACGATTTATCTTTTCTTCTAGATCAGCTTCTGTAAATAGTTCTGCGTGTATCTTGTGGAGTGAAAGAATATACTTCTTCTCCTCAGTATTTCATTCTTTAAAAGAATAGATATATGGTGTACAAATACCTTAGAGGATTTATGTTGATGCCTTGTGGTCCATAGAAAAACGATCGAGGCTTGGTATTGGCATCTTATGTCCTCTTGCTGCTGTCCTCAAACTATTTGATTCTTCATAACGTTTAATTGCTAGTTTTTTTATTTTTACTTATTATTCCTTTCTTTTTTTTCCAAATGGTAGGTGTACTCTTCAGCATTTTGAAACTGATTATTCAATATATCATTTAGTGTAGCCTCCATTCTTGCACGATCAAAGATAGTTGGAACATGCTTATCAACATTTTGAAATTCTATGATCAGCTCAGGTGTTTCATCTTTAGGAATCACCTCATCTTCATCAATAGCTGTTTTCTCTTCCCATGCATCCTATTATTGTTGTTGATGTTGTTGTTTTTTGGTTACATAAGTTGTGGATTCTTTGGCTGATCATTTTGATGAAGAATCCCTTGCAGACTTTGAACTTCTAGATGCCTTGTGTCTTTTCACTCTTTTCTCCCTCTCAAAGGAGCATCATCTTCTTGATGATCATCATGACGTTGTGAGTGAAAAGCATCATCCCAGCAAGAAGTATTAGAGGTGGAAGACTTTTCAAACTTACGCTTTAGTACCTCCTACAATGCTGGATCATTAGCCCGATCTTGAAGATTAGACTTCATCTTCAAATACAATTGTTGTTGAAGATCAGCTGATGAAGTTGTATCGGTTGAAGTAATTGTGGTAGGATGAACTTGAATAACATTGTTCTATACATAATTCTTGAAAAGTTCTTCTATGATCTTGGGTTCTATAGTGCATCAAAATTCTTTGGAATATAGGAGCATGTTACTTCAGCTTAAAAAGCATCTCGGCTTTGAATGACGGTTGATTTTTTTGTCGCCGTAACTTTTTCAAATTTCCTTAATCAAATCATGGTGGCTCTTTCAACAAGTGGAGGTACAATTTCATGGAGAGAAATTGATCAATTTTCCATGAATTTCCAAACTTCATCAGTTGTCACCACCACTTTCTTCCATGTCACTTGGTACTATATCTTGACGCATATAGCATATCTGCGAAGCGCTCCTGAAATATGACTATACTTGCTAGAAATACGTCTTTTCTGCCGTGGATATTTGGATGTAATGGTAGTTGAGAGTGATACAGTATTCGTCAATTCTTGTCCAATACTCTTATCAGAGGATAAGTTTTTTCTAGAGGATCTAGATGTTGTGGGAATTGGTGTCTGCATCTTCTCAGTCCTATTCTGTAAAATACCCATCTCATCATCTTTCTTCTCATCTTTCTTCTCTTCTTTATTTTCATCATCATCAACAACAACTTCTGGATGTTCCTTATGACTCCCAGGCTCTATCATATCTCCAGATCATCAACATCATCGTGAAGCATTGAAGTAGCAAACTTAACAACATATGATTCTTCATCTTTTTCACCTTCGACCACCTGCTTCGGTTTGATAGTTATTTTAAGTGATTTTTGTGGTGAATTTGTCCAGCACTTTGCTTCCTCTTCTTCCTTTGAGGACTAGTAGTAGTAAGGATATGTGTCTTATGGGATCTAGGTGTAGTCATATGCATTCCTTGGGTAGAAACAACCGGTTGTAGTTGATTTATTGGAATAACCACATTCACAAACACCGTCTCATACTCTTTATAGTCATCAGTGGCACAAATTTCCTTAGTCAAGAATGCATCCGGAATCAACATCCCTCGTACTGTCACATTCCTTGCAGTATAAACACTCAACAATGGAATATCATCTTTAATTAAATGATAATTCTCTTCAAGTCTCGGAGGAATGGATGGAAATTTCTTCATCAAGTCAGCAATAATAAGCTTTGTGAAGCAAGGGTACTGGATGACATCCTTCTTTTGAAATACATAATTCATGAAATCCCACCAAAGAAGAGCAGCATAATCAACATTTGTTCGGTTGACCACGGCATGAAAAAGTTATAGAATGTTGATCTTTGTTCGATCATGTCCTGATGTTCTTGTGGTCAAGCAGCGGTTGAACACCTCAAACATTGACTGCCATGGTTGAGCAAGAAACTTCATGTAGAAGGCACTCAATTTATCAACAACACCTTAATAGCCAACCTTCTGCATGAAAGATTGAGTAACCCCAATGTTGACTGGTGTGATGATATGTGAGAAATCACATATCCGTTTTATATCAAAAATGACCCTTAAAAGATGAAATAATGCAAATTATGTTTATATATTGTGCATTTTGTCTTTTGTAACGTGTAGGTACGGATATTTTAAATATCACATAAAAAGAGCAAAAAACTGGACAAAAACGAACACGAGACGGAAATGATTAAATAAAGAGACCAGGGTTGTGTTTTATTAGCAAAAAGTCAACCAAAGTCAACTTTGGTTACCTCATGTGAAGACAAACCCTTAAAATTACCAAAAGGTCCTTAAATGATCATTTTCACCAAAAGTCCTAAATCCAATCACACCGTTAATCCTTGGTTATTTCATGGTTAGTCCTTAAAACTAAAAAGGACTAACGGTCGTTAGTGAAATATTAACCCAAGCCCTATACCAAAACCTAGCCCAAAAATCCCTTAATATAAAAAACAAGCCCAAGTCAACACCTTATAGCCTCGGTCAAACAGTCAAATAAAAAAAATAAAAAAAGCGCCAAGATGGTTTTTACTATTTACCTTCATCCCAATTCACCCTGCGTCAAATTAAACGGGTAAAACCCACTTCCCTATACTTGTCCTACGTGGTTTCAAAGATGCTAGTACAAAGCTCCAACTCAGCAAAGAGAAACGTTATCCTAGCCTATGATTGGTTGAGCTAACAACAAGGAATGACAACTCATCACCAAACAAACACACCAATTAGGGATTTTTACACTAAAATCAGTTCAAAAGAAGCACAAGGCCTCCAAGAAGGTGGGATTGCCAAGATGGCAATCCGTGTGACCCATTTTCATCTAAGGGCTAAAAATCAAGAAGCAATGATTGGTTAATGATCAATGGTCAAGATTGAAGATACTTTTGGAATCCAAAGGAGCGTCTCAAGGTCCTAGATCCTTCCATTCACCCCTATAAATAAAAGCCTTCTTACTCATAGAAAAATATCTAGCGTAGTTTATTTAGAATAGCCTTAGCTTATTGATGTATTGTTAGCTTATCAGTCATTTTAGCTTGTTTAATTTTCAAATTAATGTAACTTTCTTTTCAGAAGCTTGTACTCAGTTTTTTTTATAATCAATAAAATTTAAAGTTTTCATATTGTTCAATTGTTACTTCATGTTTTTACTTTTATGCATAATGGTCTGAATAAGCTCTTTAATATTGTTCATAAGCTAAACTATTCATAAGCTCCTATAAACTTGAATACTCCTTGGAATTGGATGGTTGCTTTGAGTATTCAAGTGGTAATAGTTCCTGATGGTCAGGAGTTAGGATTAGATTAGGAAAGTCATTAAACTTAAAGCTATAAGCTTAAGCTGCTCTTATAAGCTCTAATTTAAGCATTTACCTCTATTTAGCTGAGGTAGAGGTACTCATCTCTTTTCCTTTTTCTATGTTACATTGTTGTAATTTAAATGCTTTGTTAATATGTTTCACGCCTTAGCTTATCCTGCTTATGTTTGCTTATTTTTGTTGAGTAGATTATTACTGCGTTTTATAATTGTTGAGGTTATTTGTGATCAGTTATTAGTGTAGATCTTAGTTTGCTAAGTTTTTGATAAAATTTAGTTAAAGATCCAAAAATAGTAGCACTAGTTAATGGCTTATTGTTCTGGCTTATTTGATTATTGAAATCAGTTCATTAGGTCTGTTATAAGCTTTGTAGTATCTGGTATTTGAAGTTTGAGCTTTAATTCTCAAAATTTTATAAGCTAAAAATGAGTTTAAGTAAATTAAAGGGATGTTTGGCTCAAGGCACTACTAACTTGAGTTAGTACTGCCAAAAGCATTTTGGTTCTTTAGTTTGATTTGAAACCTCATTTTGAAGTTTATAAAGTAAGAATTTAAGGTTTTTGTAGGTTTAATTCAAGTTTGAATCAAGTCTGTGTTTAGATGTTTGAATCTCTAGTCATAAGTTCAGCTTCATATGCATTTTAAGCTAAAATTTGTTCTAGTCGTTTTTATTAATCAAGTTGTTTATGTTTAGGTTTTTAAAAGTTATAGAAACCAAGTTTTTAAGTCTGCATATAATGATTTTGTGTTTTTGGTCAAGTGCATTAGCAGGCATCAAAGGCCTTAAGGCCATTTTCAAGCTTAAAATTTAGTTAGTAAAAGTAGGAGTTAGCTTTTAAAAATTAGTATACAACTAGTTTCTAGGCCAATCTAGATTAGTTAGGACTTATTTCAAGTTTAAAAGCTTATTTGAATATATGTTTTTAGTTTGCAAATTTACACTTTGTCTTTGATAAAATATTGAAAAACCAAAAAAAAAGTAGTGTAATCTGAACAAGTAGTTTTTTTTAGTTAGCCTTTTCATTGCTCAATTGAATTTCAAAATACTTTTCAAGAGTAGATTTAGAAAGCTTATAGGATTAGCTTTAAGGTGGTATAAGCCACTTAGTCATAAGGATCTTTTTCTTTGCTTAAAAATAAGCTCAAACAGTCCTGTTTGGGCTGTTTGGTAAATTGTTATTTCAAAAGTGCTTAATTTTGTTTTTAGCTTAAGGCTTGTAGTTGTGCTTACTTTGTGATCATACTTGTTTGTTAGGTTAGTAGTAAGGTGTTAGTAGCTTATTTTGTTCATGGTTGAGCTTATTTAAGTTTTTTAGTTCCTTAAGTTTTGTTAAAAAGCCAATAATTCATTAAGTCACATATGTCTGTTTAATAAGCTGTTTTATAGCTTATTTGTGATATTAAAAAAAGCTTTCTTCACAAAAGTTGCTTATTATAAGCTGTTCTATAAGTTTGTTTCAAAAAGTTTTTCAAAAATAAAAAAGGGGAATTACGGAAGTCATAGGTGATTATGGCTCGAACCCATGACCTCAACCTAACTCAACCCTCTCTTAAACACACATACCAAACCAACTGCGCCCTTGGGACTTTTACGTCCATGGGTAGCAAACCCAAAATAAATAACCAGTTTTGCCCTTATCTCTTTAGCACTTCGAGTGCTACTTAGGCTTTTTCTGGCTTATTCGTTTAAGCATTTTTCTTGCTAGTAATTTTCCTGTGTTCTTTAATTGATAAGCAACTTTTAGTATTTTTCTTAGATTTTTAATTCTTAGTTTAGTATTTTTGTGCATTTTATTAGTTTAAAAACTTTAAAAATTCATAAAAAATAAAATAAAAATCAAAAAAATAAATTTTTTTTTCTAAAAATCATTTTTAGTCTATTAGTATCTAGGAAAATTAGTTTGGCCCTTTTAGGTTTATTTTTGCTCAAATTAGATTTTAATTGCTTTTTTTTACATTTCCCGTTATTGTTTTCGTGCTTAATTACTTAATTGCTTAATTGTTTATTTTCCTTTACATGTTTTATGTGTTTTATTTGTAAAAATAGAAAACCAATTCAAAAACTTTGAAACCATTCAAATCATTGTCCAAATAAGAACGGGGCTTCAATTCATAGTTCTTGAGGTATAAACGACCCGGTGAACACTTACCGGTTAACGTACGATATTTTGTGTAGAATTTGCTTTTAATCTTTGTCCTCAAGGATTATTAGTGAATTTCTTATACTTTCATATTATACGTATATATAATTTGACGCGTATCAAATTTTTGGCGCCGCTGCCGGGGAATTGTGTTAAGATTCTCTCGTTTGAATTTGTCGATCGTGATTTGGAGAACCTTTCGTCTTCGAAAGTTACGTCTTTTGAAAAAATCAAAAATATAAAAAATAAATAAAAAAAGTAAAAAATATTTTTCTTTTTCTTTTTACTATATGTAGAAGATTAATAAATAAAAAAATACAAAAATATTTGCTCTTCCGGATTTTTCGATTTTTATTGTGCTCTCTTAAATACTAAAATACACAAAGCAATTTAATTCTCTTACTAGAGAATTTGTGAATATCCATTAATAAGTTCCCAATCCAAAGATTCAAAAAAAGTAACCGTCTTGTGTCACTTACGAAAAAGGCGCACCTCTTTTGTGAAATAAGCTATTAGGAGGGTTGTTCCAAGGAACTACAACCCGAAGGGACAAACGTTTTTAAGGCGATTCGCTCCCACTACGTCCCCCGCTTGCTTGCAAGTTTCACTTAAGGGAGTTACCCTAAGTTTGTTGATTATTCGGTGAAACAAAAATATTTTTGTATATATTTTCTCTTCTCGTTCGTTTTTGTAGTGCATGCGCACTAGAAATTCCTATTATCCAAATAATTCACCTATAACCATTCCAAGACGTCGAATTGACGACGTTGTGTCCAAACGTTAGTCGATAACACGAGCTTCGTTACTATCGTTGAAGGTTTCACCAATAGCGGATTATCGAACAACTGGAGAACTACTTCAGCACCATGGAAGGGTATGGAGAAGCTATCGTCATACCAGAAATTAATGCGGACCCATTTTGAAATTAAGACGAAATTTGCTAACAATTGTTAAGCCAATCCATTCATGCGTTTTTTTGAAAAGGAAAAACCCCCATAACTCACTATTAACAAATTCAAAGGATTACCTCAAATTTGAATTTAGGGATTGTACCGAATTGATGTGATTAAACTCATGTTGTTTTCCATATTCACACGATGGTAGCCGCTAGAGTTTGGTACGATAAAGAACATACCCTAATTCTATCTGGAACCTTGGGTCTGCTCGTGAACAAATTCATGGATCAATTTTCCCTCCCCCGAAGACCACTCCTTAAATATGAAATCTTCGTGAAATTTCTCGTTTTACACAAAAATTCGAGGAAACTTTTAGTGAAGCTTGGGAACGATTTAAGGAAATGCTTAGAGCTTGTCCTCACCATGGATTTACGGAGTTAACTCAAGTTGATACCTTCTATAACGGTTTAAACGAGAACGATCAAGACTCCTTAAATGCCGCGGCGGGTGGAAATCTTTTGAGTAAGACGACTAGAGAGGCTTTGAACATAATTGAAAACAAATCAAAAGTTCGTTATTCACGTAATAAATCGAATGTTTCTAGGATGAATACGACTTCTAGGGAAAGTGTTAGTAAAACGGATGAGAGAATTGATAAGCTTGCGGATCAACTTTCGACCTTAGTCGAAATTGTTTCTAAAAAAGTTGTCACTCCCGCTCCGGTTAAAGCGGTTGAGGAAATTTGTGTTACTTGTAGTGGGCCTCATGCTTGGTACAATTGTCCTAATACCGATAACAATCAAGCTAGTGTTTGTGCGGCAACGGGTTCTTACAATCAAGTTAACCCTCCAAACCGTGTTAGTAACCAAATGGCACCACCTGGTTTTGCTCCGGTGCAAAACAATGGTCAAAATAGGTTTAATCAAAATCAAGGTCAAGGGAATAATTTTAATCGGGGAAATAATTTTCATGGTAATCAAGGTTTTCAAGCTCAAAATAATCATGCTCCAAATTTTCAAAATCAAGGATTTCAAAACCAACATTTTCAAGTTCCTAATAATCAAGTTCAACAAGAGATTTCAAATGAATTTTCAAGTTACAAGAGAACTAATGATCAAATAATGAGAAACATGCAAAATCAAATCAATTCGTTGAAAGGAGAAGTTAAGAATGAAATTCAAAACACGATGAAGACTCAACAAGCCGTCTTGATGAATCAACAAAATGTTTTTCAAACTAACTTGCAAAATATGTTAAGTGGATTCTTTCAAAACCAAGCCTCAACTTCGGGTACTCTTCCGAGTAATACCATTCCAAACCCGAAGGGTGAGATGAAAGCAATCACTACTCGAAGTGGTGTTGCTTACGAGGGACCCTCGATTCCTACTAATCATTCTCCTAAAAAGGTAGTAGAACAAGAAACCGAGGAGACAACGGATAAAGAGCAAACAAATTTCCAAGGAAGTACCGCTCACGTCCCACCTCCGGTTAATCCCATTCCAATTCCGGAACCCGATGTTCCGAAGACTTTACCTAAGCCGAATATTCCATATCCTTCACGACGTAATGATCAAAAGTTCCGTGAAAAAGCTTCTTATCAAAAAGAGAAGATTTTTCAAATGTTCCAAGATTTACGCTTTGACATTAGCTTCGCAGACGCTTTATTTTTGATGCCATGATTTGCTCCTACGATTAGGAATTTGCTTATGAATAAGGAAAAGTTTCTTGAATTAGCTAAGATACCGTTGAACGAGAATTGTTCAGCGATGCTCCTCAAAAAGCTTCCCGAAAAGCTTGGAGATCCCGGCAAGTTTCTTATACCATGTAATTTCCCGGGAATGGATGTATATCATGCCTTGGCCGATTTTGGCGCGAGCATAAATCTTATGCCCCTTTCCATTTGGAAAAGTTATCCTTATCTGAACTTACCCCTACTCGAATGACTTTTGAGTTAGCGGATCGATCCATAACTCATCCTAAAGGACTCGCCGAAGACGTTTATGTCAAGGTGGGAAAGTTCCACTTTCCTACCGACTTTGTTGTTGTAGATTTTGAATCCGATCCTCGAGTACCTACCTCTCATATTGGGCGATCTTTTTTAGGGGACGATCGTGCTTTAATTGATGTTTATGGAGAAGAAATAACCCTTCGGTAGTTGATAACGAAGCCGTCCCATCTTTCAATCTAGATCAAACACGAGATACTCCTCTACAAATGATAAGTCGGTAAACCGAATTGACATCATTGATGCAGTTTGTGAGGAGTATGCTTCGGAATTACTAGGATATTCTTCGGGTGGCAATCCTACCCTGACGTTTGAGTCGTTTACTTCCAAATTTATTTTGGAAGAAATCGAAGCTTATCTTAAGGACGATTCGATTTCACCGGAAATTAATCATGCCGATTGCGATCCGGAGGAAGATATTTGCTCAATTGAAAAATTGTTAAATAATGACCCATTTCAACTTCCTCCGATGGACCTTAAACAAAGTGAAGTGACCGAGGCAAAATCTTCAATTGAAGGGCCTCTAGAATTAGAGTTAAAAGTTTACGTCTCACTTGGAATATGCGTATTGGAAAAGAAAATGATAAGTTACCATTAATTATTGGAAAAGCGTTTAAAAGATGATGAAATGGAGAAGCTCTCTTTTTAAAGGTGCTTAAATTCATTAAAGGGCCATTGCTTGGAAAATCACAACATCAAGGGTATCAACCTCGTTTTTGTACACACAAAATACTTGATGGGGTGATTACAAACCTAGGTTCAAAGTTCTAAAGACGGGGTTAACCCAAAAATTCAAGAGGTAATAAAAAAGGAGGTCCTTTAAACTTTCTTGATGCCGGATTGAATTACCTGATCTCCAACAAGCCCATGGGAGTTAGTCAGTGAAATTGTGTTCCAAAGAAAGGCTGGAATATCATTGTTGATAATGATCGAAAATGAATTAAATTTGACATTTAGTTTTAGTTACAGAGGGTGGAGAGTTTGTATTGACTATAGGAAGTTAAATGAAGCAACTCAAAAAGATCATTTTCCATTGCCGTTTATGGATCAGATGATAGAAAGATTAGCCGGGAATGAGTTTTATTGTTTTCTAGATGGATTTTCAGGGTATTTCCAAATACCAATAGATCCCCAAGTACGGGTGAAAAACTATTTTCAAATGCCGTATGGAACTTTCGCGTTCCGTCGCATGCCATTGGCTTCGGTGAATGTCCGGTCACTTTTCAACGGTGTATGATGGCCATATTCCATGATATGATCGAAAAGACTATGGAAGTGTTTATGGATGATTTCTCAGTTTTTGGGGATAGTTTTGATTTGTGCCTCTCCAATTTAGAAAAGATGCTAAAACGGTGTGAAGACACGAATTTAGTTCTTAATTGGGAGAAGTGCCACTTTATGTGTAGAGAAGGAATTGTGTTAGGTCATAAAATTTCGAAGTCTGGGATTGAGGTTGATCATGCTAAAGTCGATGTTATCGCTAAGCTTCCTCACCCAACTACCGTAAAAGGTGTTAGGAGTTTCCTAGGTCATGCAGGTTTTTACCGTCGTTTTATCCAAGACTTTTCCAAAATAGCTAGATAAATGACTCACCTTCTTGAGAAAGAAACACCGTTTGTGTTTTCTAAGGATTGTATTGATGCTTTTCAGACTCTTAAAAAGAAGCTTACAGAAGCTCCGATCTTAGTTGTCCTGGATTGGAACATACCTTTCGAACTCATGTGTGATGCAAGTGATTTCGCGATTGGTGCGGTTTTAGGACAACAAAGATTGAAGCACTTTCAGCCTATACATTATGCTAGCAAGACAATGACAGAAGCTCAAATTCATTACACTACCACGGAAAAGGAAATGCTTGCCGTTGTGTATGCTTTTGAAAAGTTTCGACCATATCTTGTCTTATCTAAAAAGCATATATGTATACGGTCTCACTCGGCTTTAAACGTTAATTTATGACAAACAAGACGCTAAGCCGAGGTTTGCTGGTGGGTCTTCTCCTACCAAGAATTTGAGTCTATCTATTTTTTTTTTTTTCTATTTTTTTTTTTTTTTTTTTTTTAATATATTCTATTATTTTTATATTATTATTCTAAATTTATTTTTTACTTTTTTAATTTTTTTTTTATTTTTGTTTTCTTAATTTTTTTTTATTTTTTTTTACCATCACGTGGGGAAAAAAGGAAGTTGAGGAACATTGCGGCAGCTCATTTATCTAGACTTGAGAATCCTCATAAGGATGTGCTTAGAAAAAAAGGACATAAATGAACATTTTCTTTCAAGGACTCTTGGAGTTATTTCCTTAGTGAAGTGCCCATGGTTTGCGGAATATTGCCAATTTTCCATGCGGGGAATTTTATCATCAAAGGAATGACAACTCAATAAGAAGAAGTTTTTTCAAGACGTTAAACTTATTTCTAGGACGATCCCTATCGTTTTGTTATATGCGCGATCAAATCATTTCGAAGGTGGTGTGCATGGGCAAGAAGCTTTTGAAATCCTCAAAGCTTGTCATGAAGGACCCACCGGGGGCCATCATAGTGCCAATCTCACCGCTGGAAAAGTATTTGATGCCGGTTTCTTTTGGCCAACCATATATCGAGATGCCCATACGATGATCAAATCTTGTGATACGTGTCAAAGACAAGGCAAAATTTCACAACGAAGATGGGAAATGCTCAACGCTATCCAAGTTTGTGAAATCTTCGATGTATGGGGAATCGATTTTATGGGACCATTTCCGTCTTCACATGGGAATAATTACATTCCTCGTAGCCGATTGATTATCTTTCGAAATGGGTTGAAGAGGCCGCTTCCCACGAATGGTGCTAGAAGTTGTAGTAAAAATTTTGAAGTCTTTTTTGCCCGATTCGGAACGCCTTTTAGGGAGTATTTTTAGGCGATCGTGTGGGACATTTTTGTAATGATCAGTTTGCTACTGTAATGTCTAAGTATGGGTCTCTCATCGTTTTAGCTACGCTTATCCTCAACGACTTATCGTGGTCAAGTCGTGGTGGTCCATCGGGCTTGGAAAACATTTCTAGGAAAGGACGGGTGAAGAAAACCGTTGTGCTCCGTGGTCGACAAACTAGATGACGATTTGTGGGCATTTTGGGGTACGCTTTTAAGGACACCAATTGGTGTACGCCCTTACAATGTTAGTGTCGGAAAGTCTTGCATTTACCTATCGAGTTAGAGCATAAGCATATTGGGCTTGTGAAACATTGCTTAATTCTGATCTTTAAACCCGAGGAGTGTGATCACCGAAGCTTAAACTTAATGAACTTAATGAGGATGCGTGATCTCATGCTACGAGAATTCTTTGATTTAAAGGGAGGAAGAAGATGCTCACGGACTAAAGATCAAAAACCGCATTCTTAGCAATGTTTGGTTGGATCGAGTTTTACTCTATTAACTCTCGTCTTAAGTATATTCTCCGGAGGATAGCTTATCACTCGTTGGTCAGGTCTTTTCACCATCACCAAAGTTTTTCCCATTCGATCAGTGGATATTCTCAACCCACGATGGTCCAAAAACTTTAGGTTGAATGATCATCGTGTGGAGCATTACTTCGGAGAGGACTTACCACCCAAGGTAGTCTGGGATCTCCACACTTTCTCCAAGGATGAATGAATTCGGGGATCGAGTCAAGCTATGTGACTCGGTTACAAAAAACAAAGCGCTTCGTGGGAGGCACCCTTGCTTATTAATGTCCATTTTTCTTCTTTCTTATGTTCTTTGCGGACAGTGAGGAGGCTTGTAATCTTCCGATTCTTATTGGTGTTTGTGCTTGTGAGTGTTTGCAGGTTTTGTTACCAAAGAGTGGCGGTTGTCGACTCGGGTTCGGGGTGTGGTCCGGTCCTCTAGAGATGCCTTGACTTGTGTATATTGGGTGTTTATCTCATTTTTTATTGCTTATGTTGTGGTGTTGTGAAATTTTTTATATCAAAATAAACCCTAAAAAGACAAAATTGTGCTTTAAATGCTTGAATATTGCTAGTTTTGTCTCTGTGATTGTGTAGGTGCGGATATTGCAAAAAAATCACAAGAAAACAGTCAAAATTGGACAAACACGAACACGGGAACGAAAGAGCACACAAAGAGCAGGAAGTTTTCTACAAAAAGGTCAAAAAGTCAGCAGTGGTCAACCCTCAGACAACCAAAGTCAAGGTCACAAGAAGACAAAAATCCCAAAAGTTTCCAATTCAGTCCTTCATCTTGGTGTTAACTTCTATTAATAGAAGTTAACACCCGTTAACTTTTTCATATAACAAATCCAACCAAAGCCCGGGCCCAAATCCCTTATAACCCGGCCCAAACCCAAGTCAAAAGCCCGGGTCAAACACAATAATCAAACGCCCTCTTATAAGTTAAAAAAAGGCAGGAGAAACAGTTTTTACTGTTCATCTCCTTCCCCAAGTTACCTCAAGGTCAAAATCATGGGGCAAATCACAATTGAGGGCTAGAAAGGACAATTCAAGTAGCGAAGTACACATGGGCAGAGTATCACGTCACTTAAGCCTCTCATTGGCCAATACCCAACAAAGGATGCCACGTAGATCATGAAAGAAACACAAGGAATGATGGGATTTGTACTATAATCACTCTCAGAAGAAGCACAAACCTGTCACAATCACGGATTGCCACGATGGCAATCCGTGTGAGCTAAGATATGATTTAACGGCCAAGATTAATCTTCCAATGATTGAAAGAATGAATGGCAGTGATTGATTGGAGCGTGTAACAGACCTGTACCTAGAAGCTTCTCCAACGGGCTATATAAAGCCTCACTCCTCACACACAATGGATCTTTTTTCTTTTCTAGTTTTTTAGCTTAGTTTTTAAAAATTTAGTTTAAGTAGTGGTTAGCTTTTAAATTTTAGTCTTTGTAATCTCATAATTTAGTCATTGTAATCAGCTTTTAAGTTCATTGTAATCTGTTTTTGAAGTAATGAAATCAATTTTTCCTTTATCCAAATTTTCATAAGCTTTTAATCTCTCAAAAGTTATGCTACTGTTTGATAAGCTCATCACAAGCTCATTACAAGCTCTCACAAGTCTCTAAGCTTGTGATTGAGCTTAATTAGTCCTTTAATCTACTCAAACTATAAAAATAGCTTAATAACCTTGACTTATTGGATTTTGAGCTTATGGAAGGGAAGCTAGCAAAGGATGAGCTTCCAAGGACTTATACTGGCTTATCATTGATAAGCCAGAGCTAGTAGATGCTCATTTGAGCTTATTGATGCCTTTGTTAAGCTAAGGCTTATGTAAGTTTTCTATTTACTATTTTGTCTTAAATCCTAGCTTATAAATCTGCTTATTTGATTATCAATTGCTTAATATACTTATCTAGTGGCTTATTTGTGCTTATTTCAATTTGTTTTTGCTTATTGATCATCTGTTTTTCTTTAGTTAGTATAGCTTAAATCTTAGATTTGTTTTGAACTGTCATAAAATCATAAAAAAAACCAAAAATATTAGCTTAATTAGTGTAGATTAATGTTTATGGCTTATTGTATGCTTAGGATTGCTCATTAGTCTTATTATAAGTAGTTCATTATCTGTTAATCAAGTTGTGTTCATTAGATTTAAAAATTGCTAGTTCAAGTAAAATCTGTCAAGGATAAAGGAGTGTTTGGTTTAGTACATTTTGACCTCTAAAAGTCAAAGTGAATTGTGCTATTTACTTGAGTCAGTTTCATTTTCATTTAAAATTAGTTGTGAAAAAGATTTCAGAAGTTAGATTTCAAAAATTAAGTAGTTAAGGCTTAAATTCTTTATTTCTGCACCAGGGGAGCATTTTCTCTTTTAGATCTTTGGAATTTTTGAACCAAGCCTTTTTGAGCTTGGTTTTTGTTTGATTAGAGTTTAAACACACTCATTGAGTGTGTCTAGTGCAGGAGTAACCAACTTGGTCTCCTGCATTTGGTTCTAGCCCATTTGGTCATTTGCATCAGCAGTTACTACTGCTATCTTTTCCAGCTTCATTTAAGTTTGTGTCTGTAGGA
>BQNB010109133.1:0-22815 GCA_026074375.1 Tanacetum coccineum | reverse complement strand
TTCAATCATTTAATCAATTTCACTCTTTCATATACTCTCTAATCATAAACCCTAAATCAATTTCATCATTTATCGTCAAAATCAAAGACAAAACGGTAAATATGGAACAGCAGTTACAAGCCCTAGTGGATGGAAAGAAGATCATCATAACTGAAGCATCTGTAAGAAGAGATCTTCAACTAAAAGATGCTATGATGGTGTTGATTGTCTGCCAAATGCTATAATTTTTAAATAGCTTACACTTATGGGGTATGAAAAACTTTCACAAAAGCTTACTTTCTATAAGGCATTCTTCTCTCCCCGATGGAACTTCCTTATTCATACCATTATGCAATGCCTAAGTGCTAAGACTACTGCATGGAATGAATTTAGTAGCACTATGGCCTCTGCAATTATCTGTTTAGCCACAAACCAAAAGTTCAACTTTTTCAAGTATATCTTTGATAATATGGTGAAGAATATGGATAGTATGGTAAAATTCTGGATGTATCCAAGGTTTGTACAAGTCTTTCTGGATCAACAAGTTGGTGATATGTCTACCCATGATGAAATTTATGTCACACCCTCTCACACAAAGAAAGTTTTTGGGAACATGAAAAGGGTTAGAAAAGGATTCTCTAGAAATATAACACCCTTATTTCCAACCATGATGGTTTAAGGTCTGGAAGAAATGGGTGAAGGTTCAGCTAATCCCACTGATCCCCATCACACACCCATTATTACTCAACCATCAATATCTCAACCCCAGAAGAAACAAAAACTAAGGAAGCCAAAGAGAAAGGACACTGAGATACCTATAGCAGATGAGGCTGCCAATGAGGAAAATGTACATACACATTCTAATGATCCACTGCTCAGTGGTGAGGATAGACTAAAACTTGAGGAATTGATGTCATTGTGTACCAACTTACAAAACAGGGTTCTTGATTTGGAACACACAAAGACCACTCAGGCATTGGAGATTGAAAGCTTAAAAAGGAGGGTGAAGAAGCTTGAGAAGAAGCAAAGGTCAAGAACTCACAAGCTTAAAAGATTGTACAAGGTTGGTCTAAGTGCTAAGGTTGTCTCCTATGAAGATGAAGGTTTGGGTGATCAGGAGGATGCATCCAAACAAGGGAGGAAAATTCATGATATTGATGCAGATGAAGACATCACCTTGGATAGTACTCATTTTGATACTGATCCTGATATGTTTGGAGTGCATGATCTTGATGGTGATGAGGTATTTGTAGAAACTGAAGAGCTTGAGGTTAATGCTGCTACAACTACAAGTACAATTATCAAAGATTTATCTAATGTTGACATGACTTTAGCTCAAGCACTGGCAGAATTGAAGAATGCTAAACCTAAGGCTGTTACAACTGCTGCGACAACAACTACAACTGCTGTTACAAGACCCAAGGCTAAAGGGCTTGTTATTCAAGAGCAGGAGCAAGCATCTACACTGATAACTTCTTCAAAGGATAAGGGTAAAGGAATCATGGTTGAAGAACCTTTGAAGATGAAGAAGAAAGATCAAGTCCTCTTTGATAAACAAAAAGCTATAAGGCTACAAGCTCAATTTGATGTGGAAGACACGATTGTAAGGGAAAAAGAAGAAGCTAATGCTGCCTTAATTACACAATGGAATGATATTCAGGATAAGGTTGAGACTGACTATGAATTAGCTCAAAGGCTGCAAGCAGAGGAACAAGAAGAGTTGACAATTGATGAAAAATCTAAACTATTTCAATAACTCTCGGAAAAAAGGAGGAAGCACTTTGCAGCTAAGAGAGCAGAAGAAAGGAGAAATAGACCACCCACAAAAGCTTAACAAAGGAGTATAATGTGTACCTATCTGAAAAACATGGCAGGATGGAAGCCCAAAGATTTGAAGACTAAGTCCTTTGTCAATGTTCAAGAGTTATTTGATAAAGCAATGAAAAGGGTAAACACATTTGTAGATATGGACACAGAATTGGTGGAAGGTAGTGAAGCAAGAGCAGAAGGCAGTGAGACAATATTCCAAGAAAGCAGCTTAAAGAGAGCATGAGATGAGCTAGAACAAGAAAAGGCAAAGAAGCAAAAGATAGATGATGATCAAGAAGAAGCTGAGATGAAAAAGCTTATGGAAATTATTCCTGATGAAGAGGAAGTAGCAGTTGATGCTATACCATTAGCTACTAAGCCTCCAAGCATTATTGATTGGAAGATTGTTAAAGAAGGAAAGATGAGCTTCTTTTAAATCATAAGGGCTAATGGAAGTTCAAGAAGGTACTCATCCTTTATTCAGATGCTTAGAGATTTTGACAGAGAAGATTTGGAGACTCTATGAAAATTGGTGAAAGCTAAGCATGGATATACAAGGCCAGAAGAGGGATATGAGAGAGTACTATTGGGTGATCTAAAGACAATGTTTGAACCTAATGTAGAAGATATGGTATGGAGGAATCTACAAGGAAACAAAGTGCTGATTTGGAAATTATTTGATTCCTGTGGAGTACACTTTGTGAGGTTTCAAAGTCTGCATATCTTTATGTTGGTTGAGAAGAGTTATCCCCTTACACCTGCTACAATCATAGACATGCTAAATAGGAAGCTTCAAGCTGATTATTAGAATGAAATATGTTATCAACTACTTAAGCTTATCATAAAACAGCTCAAGAAAAAATGAAGTGTTTGGAAGCATCCTCCTGGTGATTAATGAAGCTTTCGATGAAGAAACTTGAGATTTTGAAGATAAATATCAAGTTTAGGGGAGGATTGTTAGGATTAAAAGACTTCATGATGATCTTGGAGTTACTGCTGCTAATGTTAGAGTTACTGCTGCTAAGTAAAACTTAGTGCTGCTCAGTAATCATAATAAAAATTATGCTAAGTAGTTAGTACTGCTAGTTACTACTGCTAGAGTATATTACTACTGCTAGTGTAACTTAGTACTGCTAGTTACTACTGCTAGTGTAACTTAGTACTGCTAGTATATGTTAGTACTGTTAGAGTAAAGTTAGTACTGCTGGTGAGGATTAAAGAAAATATTCTAAGTAGTTGCTACAGCTTGTACACAGTTAATGCTGCTAGTGTATAAGTAACTACTGCTTGAAGAGAGTTAATAATGTTGGTACAAAGTTACAACTACTGAAAGATTACAACTGCTCAAAGATAAAGACTGCTCAGAGAAAAGATAAAGATTACTTATGTGATATGTATGAGATATTTTTGTAAAAGATACGTATCAGTTATTTGTTTAGAAGATCATGATAACTTAGGAAAATATTGTAAGCCGATTAGGGATTCTTGGTGTATAAAAGGAGGTCCTAGGGTATAGAGTTCTATGTAACAAAAACGAATCATTCATAGAATTGTCACAACTTCAAGGTTTTGTAACCCTAATACTAGGAGAGTATTCGTATTATTTGTAATAATAATATCAGAGCTTTTATTGTTGAATTACATTGTTCTTGTATTACTGTTTCATTAAAGAATTCTTTTTATATTAAAGACTAGATTCCGCATAATCTTTAGTATTATCAAACAATGTTTCTACAATAGTTGTGTAGGATTTATCTTGCATAACTAAACCTTACACAAGCTAAGGAATTCAAGATCCATTCAAGTGGGATCAACAAGTGGTATCAGAGCTTGTTGCTTTGAGAAACTTTGCTAAAAAGACATGGATCAAGACTCAACACATATAGTGGCTGCATCAAAAGTGCCTATGCTCAAACCAGGTGAGTATGAGCTTTGGAGGATGAGGATGGAACAATACATCCAGATGATTGATTATTCTCTATGGGAAGTCATAGAGAATGGTAATGCACCTCCAATAACAAAAATTATTAAAGGTGTTGAGACTATAATTGCTCCTGTAACTGCTGAAGAAAAGGCACAAAGGAGGTTAGAGTTGAAGGCAAGAAGCACTTTATTGATGGGCATCCCTAATGAACATCAATTAAAGTTTAACTCCATCAAAGATTCTAAGTCATTGCTACAGGCTATTGAGAAGAGGTTTGGAGGGAATGCTGCTACTAAAAAGACTTAGAGGAATCTTCTAAAGCAACATTATAAAAATTTTATTGCATCTATCTCAGAGGTGTTAGATCAAACCTTTGATAGGCTTCAAAAGCTTATCAGTCAGTTGGAGATTCATGGTGAAAGTATCTCACAAGAAGATATGAATCAGAAGTTCTTAAGAAGTCTGTCACCAGAATGGAACACACATACCATTGTGTAGAGGAACAAGCCTGAGATAGATACATTAAGCTTGGATGATCTTTACAACAACCTAAAGATCTATGAGACCAGAGGTCAAAGGGATATCAAGCTCAAGCTCAAACACATAAAACGTAGCCTTTGTGTCCTCAAATAACACCAGCAGTACAAATGGAGCAGTTAATACTGCTTATGATGCTACAACTGCTAGCACTCAAGCTACTGCTGTTAACTCAACAACAATTAACAATTTGAGTGATGCTGTCATCTGTGCATTCTTTGCAAGTCAACCAAACAGTCCACAACTTGACAATGAGGACTTACAACAAATTAATTCTGATGATTTAGAAGAGATGGATTTAAGGTGGCTGATGGCTATGCTAACAATAAGGGAAAGGAGATTCTTAAAGAACACTAGAAGAAAGTTTACTGTTAATGGTAATGAGACCATTGGGTTTGATAAATCCAAGGTGGAGTGTTACAACTGCCACAAAAGGGGACACTTTGCAAGGGAGTGCAGGGCTCCAAGGAACTAAGAAAACAGGAATAGGGAAAACACAAAAAGGGTTGTGCTAGTGGAGACAACTACTTTTAATGCTTTGGTGTCTTGTGATGGTTCTGGTTATGATTGGAGTGATCAAGCAGAAGAAGGTCCAACTAACTTTGCACTCATGGCTTACTCTTCTACTAGTTCAATTTGTTGGTATCTATGATTCAACTGGTCATCATCTTGTTTGGAAAATGTTTAAAATCTTAAAGAACAATTGTACAATGTTAAAAGACTTAACGGAATCTAAAGTTAAATGCTATTGCTTATAAAAACTAGTGTAGAGTCTGTAGAAGCAAGACTTCTAGTTTATAAGGAAAATGGTCTGTTTGAGGAAGATATAAGGTCTTAAAACGTAAGATAATTTAAGAGAAAGTAGCCATTACAGAGATTAGGAGGATGTTTGGAACTAGCTCGATAACAAAAGATGTAAATTCAGCTTACAGTAGAAAATATTTAGAATTCATCTATAAGCTTAGCAAAGTATTGATGTCAGATAGTTGAGTACATTATGTAACAATGACAGAACCATACTTTATTATCTGTGGTTGTGAAAGAGGTTAATCCACTTACAATCAACATTACATAGATGTTCAATATGTAAAGCTTCAAGTTGTTTTATGAGTGTGATGAAATGGCATTTGGCTTTCTTTGATTGGTCAAGAAAACATCTTAAGGAAGGCTATGTACCTGAAATGAAGTGTTTGGAAAGCATCTCCTGGTGATTTATGAAGCTTTCATTGGAGAAAGAAGAAATTGAGATTTTGAAAAAGAATATCAAGTTTAGGGGAGGATTGTTGGGATTAAAAGCCTTCTTGAAATTACTGCTGCTAAGGTTTGTGTTACTGCTGCTAAGCAAAACTTAGTGTTGTTCAGTAATCTTAATGAAAAATATGCTTATGCTAAGTGCTTAAGTACTACTAGTTACCACTGCTAGAGTATATTACTACTCCTAGTGTAACTTAGTACTGCTAGTATATGTTAGTACTGCTAGAGTAAAGTTAGTACTGCTGGTGAAGATTGAAGAAAATATTCTAAGTAGTTATACTGCTAGGTACACTGTTATATGTGCTGGTGTTATTAAGTTTACTACTGCTCGTTATGAGTTATGCTGCTGGGTTACAAAGTTTTCAACTGCCTAAAGATTACAACTGTTGAAAGATAAAGATTGCTTGAAGATCAAGATTACTTATGAGATAAAGATTGTTATTTATAGAAATAGATCTTTAAGAATAATCTAAGTTTTAGTAATATATTGTAAATGCCTTGGACACCTTGAGTGTATAAAGTCGGTTCATAGGGCCCCATCATAGATTTTTATGTATCTTAGTTGTATAATTCATAGCTTCAAGGTTTTGTAACCCTAATACTAGAAGAGTATTCATATTATTTGTAATAATAATATTGGAGCTTTTATTGTTGAAATTATATTGTTTTGTGTTACTGCTTCATTGAAGAATGCTTCTTATATTAAAGATTAGATTCCGCATAATCTTTAGTATTATCAAACAAAGTTTATTAATTAAGTTGTGTTAGATTTATCTAGCATAACTAAACCTTAAACAAGCTTAAGGAATTCGATCATTAGATGTTAACTGGGATCAACAGAACACTTGAAGAAGACTTACCAAAACCTGTTTGATTTAATCAAATGAGCACGAGTTCAGACAAAAAGTTCAAACGTTACACAAAATGAGGCAGAAAATTTGAAGTCTCAATTTTTTGAATTCGAGGATAAAATGTTTGATAAAAATTCTTAAAAGATTGAATCCATGAAAAAGAAAATGTTTGAATCTCGAATCTTAAGTGACTTCCTTCAAAAATCTTTGTACGACTTTGATGCCTCAAATGTTCAATCAGAATTGGGGAAGAACAAGATTCTTTTCGGAAATGAAACATCAAGTTTTGAAACAAAGATTAAGTAGCTCGAAATGACTTTGGCTCAACAACAAAAGATTTTAAGGATGCCAAAGTCAAATTTTCAATGAAAATAGACAAGTTCGAAACATATTTTGAAAAACTTGAAAATACAAGTTGTCCTTGAACGACAATTGGATAGTAAGATTCGCGATTCTAAAGCTGAAAAGATCAGATTTTGAAACAAATTGCTTCTTTAGAATCAAATTTAGCATCACAAGATATTATTTCAAATCAAAAGAATATAACGAGTTGAGAATATCATACAATTCCCTAAAAGCAAAGTTTGATGCTCTTAACCAGAAGAAAAAGGAAATCTTCCTATGTCAAATCTTCAAACTCCTAAATAAGTGTTTCTCTGTATTGATATACATCGGTGAATCTTCCAAATCATTTCCAAAGATAGTGTCTCAGTTTACAACATACTCTTTGCAAAAAGATAGGAAGTTTTCTAAGAAACCTCAAGTTTATAAAACACCTACTCCTCAACAGGTTTTTAACTCAAGTGATTCAAGTAAGAAAAAACAGGTTTTTAAAACTCCAAACTCGCTTTACACCGGTAAAGTAAGTGTGGAGACTAAAGTAAAGTCATTCAAAACCGTTCAAATACTCAAAATCAGAAATGCTTTCACTTCAATACAAGAATGGCTCTGCTTTGAAAATTCCAAACAGTGAAGATTTCCATTAATTTAAAAAATAAATTCTCAAAATGAAACACCGGGTTTCAACAATAGATCGAAATCTTCTTCTTTGTCAAGATTTAAAACTCCACAAGAAAATCCAAGTTTTTATAATTATTTAAAAAATAAAAGGAATTTTAAATCTTCGTTGATTCCACGAGCATTATTTCCAAATGAAACACCGATTTCTAGTCCTCGTTGGAATTCAACTTCTATGCATCAAATTGACATAACCTTCAAATGGTTTTTAAAATTTGGTAAACCCGTTAGCACTGTGCTTAAATGGGTACCAAAAGTTGTTGTCCAATTTGATATCATAATGGCTTGTAATCAAATGTCAGATTGCAACCCATGCCTCAAATAAAAGGAAAATGTAAGCTTTAGTGCGTTTATCTTTAGCAACGAAAAGAGAAATCTTTTTGGTCTTGAGCTATTGAATCAAAACATTCAAAGTTTTGTAGCTCAAGCCAATGGCTTTCGTATAGTTCAGTACAAGACCCGTGTTTTCAAAAAAAAAAAAAGTGTACGTGTCAGTGCACTTATCTTAAGAAGGAAGAGAAATCTTCTTGTTTATGAGCAAAATTTATTCAAAATTTTTCAAAAGGTTTTCAAAATTTTGCTCATCAAAATGACTTGTGTACACATCAGTGCACAACTCAGTTTTTAAATAAAAGGGAATTGTACGCTTTATAACAACCCGTAATTTTTATAAATGTAAATATCCATCTATTAAGTTAGATGATGTACAATCTATTAGTTATATATGAACTCACCTTTTTCAGGGATATTTTTCGCTTTATTACATTACCTTACTTACTTTGCCAATATCTCAATGTGCAACATTTCTTGCATAACCAAAGTTAACGGGCTTCAGGCAGAAACCTTATCTATGGAAAATCTATCTTCATAATTTGTCAATGCAATCAATCATAATATATTAAGTCATATCATAATATCATTTTTTACAAAGTACATTATTCCTATATGTACCATTCGCAACGTTATATCAAAACAGGCTATTAACACATTATCGGATGCTTATCCTAATTCATGAAGGATTAACAATCTAAAGTGAATGCAAAAAGCTTACTAAAGCATATGTAAAAGCATTATAACATCTCCCTTTTGAAAATATAAAAATTATTCTTCAAGTACAAAGTATAAGGTCTCTAAAAGCTCAATGTACAAGTCATTAAGCATGATCTCTAAAAATAGTCGTTTTACCTTCGTTTTCATTCTAATTTCTTCTCCATCACTTATGTGAAGCTAATACACTCAATATAAACTGTTGTTAAAACCTGATTATTCTATTCATAAGCTTTCAGATCTATTTTTCATTCAAAACCCAAATTCAAAAACCCTCTAAACCTAAACAAGCTAGTTTCTAAACCATGACCCGTTTCTTCATTTTTATCCATTGTAAACATAAAACAATACTTAAATTAGTTATAATAACATAAATTACAACATTATCAATCTACTTGCATCATCATTTTCACCTTATTAACAACAATGTACATGAAACAAAGCTAGAAAACCACCTAATTGTGCCCTAATTGTAACTTTGACCAGTTTACTCATTTTCTACCCATTTTAACCCAAACCACCTATCAACTTTTGATTATAATCCTTAATATAAGTCTTAGGATCAGTAACCTCTCATTCTTAATCAAGTATACATGAAATTCAAGCTTAAAAACCCTAAATGAGCCCTAGTGAACCCGAAATCAAAACCTTTGCATTTTGACCTAATTTGAATGCTCATATTTTCTTGCATCAAGCCACCTTGTGCACCATGATACTTCATCTCTAAGCTACTTACAAGTACCTCAAACAAATATCTACTACATTTATTATATAAAATTGATCACATGTGCTCTTGTTTCTTCTCTTGTACCTACGACATACCAATACCAAAAACACCTCACCAAAGCTAGTTTCTAGCTTAACCAACACACCTACTAGCCCTTCCTCATCATACTCTAGGTCTCTTACGTGTCCTAACCAGATCATACAAGTTCTTTGAAGCTTAAGGGTCATTTTACCTATAAATAGCAACCTAAACCATTCATTTTTCTTCATCCGCCACTTCCTCCCTACTATAACCCTTACTAGAAGAAATCTTTGCTCTTATATTATTTAATTGATCTTAAGAAGGTCAAGACAGCAAAGAGCAAAATGAAACAGAATACGAAGCTCCGCGTGTCGTTATTCTAGGCGTACGAAGCTAAAAGTCTCGATTCTGACCCGTTTCTAAGCTATAAGCTCAAGACCAGGTTCTCTAAGATTATATTTTGTATTCATACCTTTATAATGTTCATATGATCATGCTAAAATCATAATATAAAGCTTTGAACTCAAAAACCTATGTGTTATACCTTTTTGATCCAAAAATTGTACAACCTCTAAAAACCCTAATTTCATGTTTTTACTTAATCTATAAGCTAAGCTTGTAAACTATTGTTATAATCTATCCCAATAAGCTTAAATAACATTAAAATAAGTGCTTTGATAAGTCATGAAAGAATTTGAGCTTAAAACCCGCGCGTTTTCATTTTAAAACCCTAATATGACCCGTTTTACTTCCTAGCTTAACGAATCGTTAATTTAAACTTGCGTTGTGTTAAATCTTCATATTTTAGTTTATTATAACTTATAAATGTCTATTGAAATGTTAAAATAAGCTTGCATGGCAATTTGGTCAAGTTTTTGTTTAATACAATTATCCATGCAAGGGGGTAATATTTGTTAACTTTAGAAACTTTTACTAAAGGACTATAAAGGGTCATTTATCAAAGTTTTAACTCAAGGAGTATATTTGTCACCTTTTTAAGAGTATAGGTGTACTTGGTATATCTTTTAACTTGAGGGACCAAAGTCGTAAAAGTGCAAACTCCAAGATATTCTGCCACTTTTCAAACTCAAGGGTCTAAAATGTAACATTTTGAAAAAATTATAAAAACACGTTCAAAACATTACAAGACATAACTTTAATTAACGCTTGACGTGCTTAACGTTTCCAGATATTGTATAAATTGCTTAAAATCTGCTTATGTTATAATTATTATTCATTCATCATCGATTGTGTTTTTCAAAAATCATGTCCCGGATTCATATATACCACAATACCAGGGATGAGAAGCTTATTATTAAAGAGTTTCATCTTGTATTACGTTGCTGACTGTGTTGTGTTGGGGTTTACGATTTAAAGTGCCCTAGCTCTCAATCGTTTATAAATGACTTTCTGAATTATGATGGCCCGAACGGTGTTATGATAACTTTTAATATCAAAACAACTCAATGTAAAATTTACATATTCAATCAAACAAGATTGATATATATTACCCCAGGTATAGTTTGCCGTGACGAAGCCGATTACTTTCATTTCATATTATTTGCTATCAATTTCCATATAATTTGTTCTAGGTGAGTTCATAGCCTCGTATTTCAATCTTTTTATAAACCTGCGAGGGGGATACATGCTATAAACATGAATGCAATTATTTTTGTATGCTATTTCACATTACTATTGCCTAAGTAACTGCTTTACCTTTAGTCCCATAATCATGATAAAACCGTTAATTACTAGTAGTAATACAAAAAAAAAAAAGCGCGAATGTTGTGAATAGATCTATTTGGGTGGGACCCCCCGTTGGTGTATCCAATTACGATAACCAATTGCACATCATTAGAAATCACGCGGGTATTTTGGCAAAGGTACCCGCAGGGGCTATAACGTATCACCATACCCTAAGGCTTCGGATTCATGAGCCAGCAGCTCAAGGCATTAATAAATCATGTTTTCAATACGGGTTGTAATTATCAAGTAACCCGAATATAGCATTTGATTTCAAATTATATTACTTAACCTATGGATTCACTCAACCTTTGTGTTGACTTTTTAGCATGTTTTATCTCAGGTAACTAATGGCACGGAGTGGCGAGGACATGAAGATGGAAAAACCATTATCATTCAAACTTTATTGTATAGATTTTGGGAACCTCTCGTTTGTAAAAACTCTGAAGAAATAATGAATGATAACTTATTTTCAAAAACGACTCTTTTTTATTCGTTTTCTATGATTATGACTGTTGTACCTTGAAGTAATACCCCAGATTAGCTTCCACTACTATATGTAATGGGGTGTTACAGATTTGGTATCAAGAGCCAAAAGTTATAGGGAACAAGGTTAAAACCTTAAACTATAACTACTTTTCTTTTTCCATCCAAGAAAGTCCTCCGTGCCGCTATATCTCCCGGAATGGTATGTAAAGTTACATAACTATTATATTACTAAATAAATAACTTATGTTATTTACTGCTGGGTTGTTAAGCAGAACGATGTCTTCCCCCGACCATCCTACTGCCAATTTAGAGGATGCCTTTTCTTCCAATTTCCCAAACTATGTTCCCCCGGCTTCTCCAGATTATGTCCCGGCCTCTCCAGGGAAAACTTACTCTAGTGCTTCCAAATTTATTTGGGAATTGTTCCTGCTGCTTCACCACCTTTCGTTATTTCCCGATGATCCTTACATGAAGTTTTACAAGCTTTCTATACTGAAAAATCACCAATCCCGCCTCCAATTATCATACCTCCTAAACCTCAAGAATTCTTTCTTCCAAAAGGGATCTTCTGTTCACCAACAAAAATCATTCTTCTTTTACCCCGGTTCCAACATCAAACTTCTTGAGTTGGGCAAACGCTCTCAAAGTCAACTATCGGCGTCATGAAGGAACATATCCTGGATATCTTAAATAGCCTAGATGCAATCCCCATCGAAAACTTATCGAGCATATTGAAAATGGAATCGAAGGCCTCGGAAAAGGAACTGTAATTATTCAACGAGATTTTTGATGCTTTGGAAGCCGAACTTTAGCAAGCTCATACTCAGATTTCCAAACTCAGAGGAAAGCAAATAGGATGCAACCTTAAAATTTCTTAGCCCGTATTGGATTTCTGAATTGGAGAAGTTATCAACGACATAGAAAATCATCACCAAGCAGAATTAGAAAATCTCATGAACTCCATCATCGAACTCCCAGAAACCGCTGAATGATCATCCAGTTTTAGTTTAAATTTAAGTTTTTTAGCTTTAACCTTGCCACGGGAGTGTTTGGTCTAAAATAAAAACTATTGTCAAATCTTGACTATGTATAGTACTAAGGCAAACTTGTTCTTAAAATACAAAGGCAATCCGTTATCTACCTTGTGTTCTTACCACTTTATTCATCTATCATTAATTAATTAATCATTCATTCCATAGTACATTCATCATCATACCATAACCTGTTGGATTATCACCATTGTTAAAAATGCTTAAATGAAGCCATTATTCTATAAAGCATTTCAAAATAAGCATGTCTCTTTAATCTTTTTTAAAGAAGAACAAGCCATTATACTTGTGATTTCATTCTTATTATGTGTTATCTTTTGTTGATAGATGCCTCCAAAAAAGGCATCAACAATGATAAGCACGGCTATGACTTAAGATGCCATTGGAAAGTTAGTTGCTCGATAGTGTCCACTCGCTCTAGAAGCTCAAGCTATGGACAATAGCAAGTGCTTGTTAAATTCCCGGACAGGAACACCAGTCCTACTGGAACTCCTGCAGTGAAAATGGGAAACTACAAAGAGTTTATTAGATGTTAACCTTTCTACTTTAATGGTACAGAAGGAGCAGTATTCTCCCGTAGCAGATGTGCCGAAGAGAATAAAGTAACATTTGCTACTGGTACTTTAACTAACGATGCGTTGTCATGGTGGAATGCATATGCCCAGCCTATGGGAATAGAGCAAGCCAATCAAATCACCTGGACTGAGTTAAAAAGGCTTTTGACAAACAAGTATTATCCCCGGACTGAGATCAGAAAGATGGAAGAAGAACTTTACAATCTGATTGTAAAGGGAAATGATCTTAAACCTTATGTTAGAAGATTCCAAGAATTAACGGTTCTATGTTCCAAACGATGGTGCCAACAACGATAAACTCTTTGGAAGCTTTATTCGGGGACTACTCGAAGCATTGAAGGAAATGTTACTGACACTCCTAACCTCAAACTTTGGAGGGAAAGCCTGTCACAACATAGCCCAAAGGCTAATGGATCAAGTAACTAAGCATGCTCCAATGCAAGTATCGAGTGACAACAAAAGAAAGTTTGACGACAGAAGAACTTTCAACAATAGCTCCCGCAACAACAACAACTACCGCAACACCAACAATCGCTACAACAATCGTCAACAACAAAACCAAAGGCAAGAAGCTGGTAGAGCCTATGCTGTTACTCCATCAGAAAACAGTAGGTATGCCAGAGATCTCCCTTTGTGCAAGAGATGCAATTTTCCATCATTTAACGGACCTTTGTACTGGCAAATGTATAGATTAGCAAACAAGGTGTGGGTCATTTTGCAGTAAGAACTGCCGAAACAAGAAGCCAGCCACTAGAAGTAATCAACTACCAGTAACAGTTGTATGTCATGCCTGTGGAGAAAAAGGGCATTATACAAATCAGTGCCGCAAGACCAACATCAATGCCCAAGGAAGAGCCTACATGCTGAAAGATAGGGATATGCCCTCAAACAAGACCCGAACGTAGTTATCGGGTATGTTTCTATTAAATCAACATTTAATCAAAGTATTGTTTGATTCCGGAGCTGATAGAAGCTTTATATCCATATCGCTTGCCTCTAAGCTAAATATTACAGTTCTATTAAATAGATTACCTTTATATGATATCGAAAATGGACACCGACAGAAACTTAGTTAGCACAAACACTGTTATTATAAGGCTGCACTTTAACCTGGCTTCATCAACCTTCGAAATCGATATCATGCCATTAAGCCTTGGTAGTTTCGTCGTTGTCACTCGGTATGGACTGGTTATACAAGTATTCATGCCAAAATTTCTCTGGTGATGAAAAGTCGTTCACATTACCATCAACGGTGAAACTTTAATCATTTGAGGTGATCGAAGTAAAAAGCAAAACTCGACTAAATCTCATATCCTGTATAAAAACCGAAAAGTATATATCCCGAGGTTGTCAAGTTTTTATGATCCAAGTTATGGAGAAGAAAGCAGACGAGAAGAGACTCGAAGACATTCCCGTAGTCAAAGAATTCCCAGATGTTTTTCCTGAAGATCTACCTGGTCTCCCTCCCGTTCGCCAAGTAGAATTCCAAATCGACTTAATCCCCGGAGCAGCACCTGTAGCTCGAACACCTTATAGATTGGCTCCTTCAGAAATGCAGGAGTTATCTAACCAACTTCAAGAACTAACCGACCGAGGTTTCATTCGACCAAGTACATCGCCTTGGGGAGCTCCTGTCTTATTTGTTAAAAAGAAAGACGGATCTTTTAGAATGTGTATCGATTACCGAGAGTTGAATAAACTTACCATAAAGAATCGTTACCCATTACCCAGGATCGATGACTTATTCGATCAACTTCAAGGTTCAAGCGTTTACTCAAAAATCGACTTAAGATCAGGTTATCATCAACTGAGAGTAAGGGAAGAAGATATTCCTAAGACTGCTTTCAGAACAAGATACAGACACTATGAATTTCAAGTCATGTCATTTGGTTTAACAAACGCACCTGTTGTGTTCATGGATCTCATGAACCGTGTGTGTAAACCATATTTGGATAAATTCGTAATAGTATTTATCGATGATATTCTTATCTATTCTCGTAACAAAGAAGAACACGCAAATCATCTGAGAATAATCTTGGAATTACTCCGAAAAGAGAAATTGTATGCCAAGTTCTCTAAATGGGATTTCTGGATTCGTATCGTGCAATTTCTTGGACATCTCATTGATAGTCAAGGACTTCATGCTGATCCTGCCAAAATTGAAGCTGTTAAGAACTGGACATCTCCCACTACACCCACAGAAGTGCGTTAATTCTTAGGACTCGCCGGATATTACCGAAGATTTATTGAAGGTTTTTCAAAAATTGCAAAGCCTTTGACTAAATTAACTCAGAAAAACAAGAATTATATCTAGGGCGAAGAACAAGAATCAGCTTTCCAACTCCTTAAACAAAAACTCTGTGAAGCACCAATCTTAGCATTACCAGAAGGAAATGATGACTTTTTCGTTTACTGTGATGCTTCTCTTCAAGGTCTAGGAGCTGTATTAATGCAAAGAGAAAAAGTCATTGCATATGCATCTCGACAACGTCGTTGTGTTTTGACTTGATTCATTGCGTTTGGACTAAGTTTCATTGCCGGTTTTGATGGTGGATCATTGCGTTTTGATTCTCAACATTCGCTGCGTTTTGACCAACAATTGTTGCGTTTTGACAAGACTGGTTGCGTTTTGACCAATTGCGTTTTGACCAAGACTTGTTGCGTTTTGACCTAGAATCGTTGCGTTTTGACCAAGACTCGTTGCGTTTTGATCAAAATCGTTGCGTTTTGACCAAGTCATTGCGTTTTGATTCAAGTTCATTGCGTTTTGATTGCAGGTTGCGTTTTGAAGACATCATTGCGTTTTGACTAAACGTTACTCTGCCCAATTTTTTATTCATTGCGTTTTGATCAAGATAGTTGCGTTTTGATTAGAGGTTTCATTGCGTTTTATTCACCGCGAAGGTCGGATCGGCTGCAATCAGGTGGGCATGTGGACGATTGGCATTCTATGACCGAATTTGGGAATATTTATATCAAAACAAGAAAACAAAACAAACACCACAATCAAGATCAAGGGACTATAAAACACAATCAACCATAACAACCACACTACACAAACAATACAACACTTTAATCCAAAACGATCCTGAAAAGATTTACTACTATGACAAACATGGCTAGAGATTTGGATTACGATGAATGTGATCACGAAGTTGATTTGGTATCCCTTTTTAAAACTTGAGTTTTGATTTCACGAAGGCGTCTACTTATTTATCATCGAGACTTTCTTCTACTTTCTATGATTTGATGACGTGCTTGTACGTAACAGCTTACGTTTAAGACTTGAATTATCTGATAAGCAGTCAGGTGCGTGGTTGGTTGCAGCCTGGGATAACGATCACTTAAAGGAGTTAGTTGTAGTACTCCGTTGTCACAGCAGAAAGACGATGTGGATAACTTCAAGAGGTGTTGTACTTCTCATACTTTCAGAGTGGGTATAGAGTACTTAAAGATCTAATCTTGCACCGTTCTTCAATCATAACAGTGCAAGCTTAAGTAACAAATTTAGGGGATTTCACTTCTTTTCAAGTTTTGGTTTATATCGGGTTTACTTCACAAGTGATCACAACAATAGCCGACAGAATACGAGGTTGGTAAGTTAGCCAGAGAGTTTAAAGGTTGAGATGTAATCAGCAATTCTCACTGCATTTCAAGACAAAGGTACTTCACAGTCTAAGCCAAATTCTCAAGGTTCTTCAACGACATTCATATACAAGACCTTGATTATACCAAGTTTTCTTGATTCTTGCTTCATCTCCTCTACGGTTTATTGAAGACAGAGAGTAATGCTTTGTTTGGATCTCAAGATTTGTGCTTAAGACAGCCACTTCTGAGCCACACTATATATTTCCGTTCATATGGGCGTTATACGACAATGTGCTTCGAGGAGTTCGCAACCATCATGGGGGAAAATGTGTACATCCGGGACTTAATTGACTTTGATGTTACCATGTCAACTTCCAGGGGGAAGTAGTGTATACTACTTCACTAAGAATGGTTTGTGAAGTATTCTACAAACATGAGAAGAACAGATGCTGATTTCTCGCATGCACCCCCGAACGAATATTCACCAAGCCCTGATGACAAGAAGCAGTGGTCGTTGGTGTGGTTTGACTTCTACAAAATTCCGCTGTGCACTTTGATGACAAGTAGAAGATTGTTCAAGCTACATCAATGTTTCAGAATCTGCTTAAGATAGGGATGTTGGTTTGGGGGGAAGCTGATTCAGAAACTTCGCCAAAAAGGAGTCTATGAAGAAAGCTTTTCAAGACATGCTGCATGGATTGGGGGGAAGTTAATCCAGTTCATGCATACTACAATGGTTCCTGTACAAGTAAAGACAATGAAGATCCAAGCTGGAATACAAGTTTCAAGACCAAGAGAACTAACAAGACAACTTTAGCTTTGGAAGCGCTTTGGAAGACTTTATTTAATTGTATTTGTACTTGTTAGGAACATTGTAAGTAATTCCGTATATGTCCACATATTGGGGGAAGATTGTTAGCCTTAAAATATGGTGACAAACACGAAATTACATTAGTTCATATATAGTTAGACACGTAGGGACTAATAATGACTAGTTGCGATAGTTATGTGTCACTAGGACTATATATACCCCCTCCATACTTCCATGGAGGGGTGAAGCTCACTTTTGTAAAAGTGTGTGTGTGTGTTTCTCCTTTTTTTCTCTCAACAAACACACACACTCTTCTCATATCATCTTTTCTTTCTAATAATATGGATACTTTTCTTTTCCATTTTACCAAGCCTCCGGATCTTGTGTTATAAGGGTGAATCGTGATAACAGTCTCCACAAGTTATGCCTGCCGAGCGCGGTCTGCTGCTCACAAGGCTGCAATCTCTGACTGATGTGCTACCACCTGAGTACGCAATGCCATAACCTCGGAACGTGCAAGGTCACTAGCATTTATAAACCGTCCCCAGGCCTCATGAGAAAGTCTGGCATCTCTCTCTATGAGTAAAGCAATGTGAGCATGAGCACATTTATCTCTCTGTAGTAAGTTGAGCTGACCGCTCATTAATGACATCTCATCTTGTGCCTTACCCAGTCTTACATAAATCTCATATGTGTTTGACAGTAGTAACAAAGTTGGTCATCCTCCAACCTAACTCTGTCTCATCAGTTGCCGGTGCCCCTGGCATGTCCTCAAGCATCTCATCCCAAGTATCTGTAATCCCATAACCAACCTCTCTCTCTAGATCTCGCCTAGTCTCCCTATCCAAAGTGGCAATGAAACCACAATCTGCCCTAAAACCTCTAGTCGGTCTAGTAGCAGGAGCAGATGAGCTCTCTCTGACCTCGTACCTAGTACTAAAAGCAAAACATAACCTCTTCCGAGGTGGTAAGCAAACCTCGGGCCTATTCGCTCCATGGTCAGTAGAGGGTAGCAACAAAGATGGTGATAAAGTCGGTAAAGGTATAGGTAAGATAGGTGGTGTCCCTAATGGTGTTGCATCTGATCTGGTGCAGGAGAGTATAATTGGTGGTGGTAATGGCAATGAATGGGAAGTAGATGGTGCCTCGGCTCTCAACCGGATCATAGCAGCTTGATATCCTAATGGATAAGTAAGACTAGCACGTGGTGGTGGTGATACTAGTAGTGGTGGTAAGGGAATCTGAGGTAGTGGTGATGACCATGGGGAAAGTGGTGAGGAAGGTGGAGTAGGTATAACAAGAAGTCTAGCAACCTCTGTATCTGAAGGAAGTGATACGGGTGTATGAGGTCGGATGGATATCCTACCCGTAACACGGTGTACAGGTGCGGGGACAGAGTCGGCCGGAGCTGGGTACTCCTCCTCCTCCTCGTCCTCGTCCTCCTCCTCATCATCAGCCTTATCTCCGGAGGGCTCCTCCTCCTTATCATCATCTTTATAGGTAGGATAATCAGTTGGATCCTTCTTAGGATCCTCATCATCATCCTCCTCCGGATCCTCCTCAGGATCAGACTCAGGAACATAACCTGGTGAATTAGCAGTGGGTGAGACAACAGCAGGCAGTGGCTGCTCCTTAGCTGGGAGTACATCGTTCTTCGGTGGCATAAACTCCAGGTATACTGGCTCAGGAACAAACTCTGGTAGAGGTGGGTACTCAGGACCCGACACATAATCAGGAGATGGCGGGGCCTGAAAAGAGGCTACCACATATGCATACGGATCCTCTGGCATCATGGGTGGTCCATCGACTCCTGGAGATCTAATGTCTGATAAACCTCCAAATGGATTGGATACCGCCGTGTAGGTGACTGTGGAATCCTCAAAATCTGAAATGACAATATCTAAAAATCAAAAGTAGCTTATATAAGTATTTAATATAAGACTCTTTTAGTAATATACATTTATATCGTAACATGTATATCAATCATGAATGCATCTAGTCAAACCACTAATTCAACAACTAGTGTATGTATGTATGTATGTATGTATGTATGTATGTATGTATGCATGTATGTATGTATGTATGTATGTATGTATGTATGTCCCGTAAAAACCCCTTTGTATGAATGCAATGTTTGAAAACGGTTATAGTCTAGCAAAAACATTTGACCTGGTTCTCTATAACCTTGGCTCTTGATACCTATCTGTAACACCCCCAAATTAGATCGCAGCGGAATATAGGTCTGAGGGTGGTACTTTATAGATCAATAACACAAGATATATATAAGAACGACCCAAAAGTCGTTTAAAAACCGATACATTAGATTTAGCAAAGTGTTTGTTACAAAAAGCCCAAAGCATCACAAGTTCAAAATACAAGTTACAAGATTCTAGTCCATAACAAATGTTCCTAAAATGTAATGCAACCAAATCTTTAATGCGTGACTTCCAAAATAACGACCACCAATGTATCCATTGTCTTGTACCTTACTGATCTCCTGAGAAAACATTGCTTAAAACGTCAACATATTGTTGAGTGAATTCATAGGTTTATAAAATGTATATGTAGGACCGCAAGATTTCCCATGATAATGCAACTGATGCAAAACCATCTAAAATGTGATTTACGTTTCCCTAAGCTCATGACACTGGAGTGACATGTATGGAAGTGCAATATAAAATTGCAAATTGCCCGTGTTTGATGTTCAAACCCGATCTACATCCTATGTCATCTGACTATGGTATAGTTGTTGTCCAAGCAACACCAGCACAGTGAGTTATGACTTATCCCAAACGGGGATGTCATCCCAAATAGATCTATTTATAACATTCGCGCTCATAACAAGTAATTAAAAGTTCATGATAATGGGGTCAGAGGGTTATCGCTACTTAGGCAAACACATAATCATAATGTAAAATGTCCACTTGCGTCCAATTGTAAAACATGCATATGTTTCTCACCTCAAAACTTATAAATCATTATAAATGTAAAACGTGGGGCTATGAACTCACCTTGAGTGAATGATAACAAAATATTTCACAGGAAAATGCAGGTCACGAAATGAATTCCGGAATCGAATCTTATCCAAATATAGGTCGGTATAAGTCTAAGCACTTTGATTAACTCATACTATATATAATTCTATATAGCTACATCACCATCTAATTGCATTCGTAAAATCATATTTATAAAGTAAAAACGTTTATAAATATCTCTTTAGTAAAAACGACGTAAATTTCCCGTTTTAAGTCCGTTTCTTACGTATTAAGATGAGTTATCAAAATATTACATTTTTATATTTTCAACCTACTGGTGAACAATACTTTTTACTGTTCATGGAATTTTATAAAATTATTTTTATAAAATTAGTCGTAGTAAACTCGTAAAGTCGTATTTTGATTCGTTTTAACTCTGTTTTTAGTGATTCCTTCGAGCATGTATTTGAAATTAAAAGTTCTATCAAAGTATGATATTTTTCAAAAATATAGGTCTGAGATGAATAGTGATTTTTACTGTTCATAGTTAATAAAATTATTTTTATTAACTTTAATTATCATAAACTTACGAAATTCATAACTCCTTAATTATTGTTTCAAAAGTATAAATTCTTAATGTTTTGGAATCCTAAAAATATGTATTATCTGAGAAAAATAACTATTTGTATATATCAGAAGTTAAAAGTAGATGGTTTTTATAAAATTTATTTTATAAACCCGTTTATTATCGTATAACTTGTAAATTACGTATCTCCTTCGTTATAAATCGTTTTTTCAAGTTTTTTTTTACCTTTTTGAAATCCTCATGAGATGTAGTAATTTATAAAAATATAAAATCAATAGGTTAAAATTCGAATTCTAACAGAAGGTTTTGGTCCTTTTTGTAAAAATATGTTTAAACCTTGATTTTATAACGTTTAGTTTAGTACCCTTGTTACAAGTTCCATTACACCCTTATATTATCACATGTTCTTACATACCGTAGGGTCCTGTTAGTTCGCATGATTAGTTTCCAAATATTATCCAGAATCACCATATCCATTTAGTTTACATACTCATTTGTTCATGAACTTTTATATATACACTTTTTAGGTATCTTGTTTATATATACTTTTTATACATAAACCACACATGTAAAATACTTATACATCCATTATAACATGATATTAACATCCATATGTCATATGTAAAAGTGTACCAAATCATAAACAAGTGTAAAAATCCATTTTTACAAGTAAATAAGTTCTTAGATGGTGATTAACTATATAACCATTATATATGCATAAAATCATGAAAGTAAAGAGATTAGGGTTTTCAGTAACCTTAATATGAAGTGTGGTGATGAACAATAATGTTGGAAACACGAAAAGTGTCGGTCACTTCCAAAGTTGTAACAAGTCTTAGCTCGTAGTTAGTATAAGGATATAGATTAGTAAAAGCAAAAGCTAAAAACTATTTTAACTCTCTAAAAATTAAGCTAGAAAATAGAAATTTGTCTATTATAACTGCTGATGCAGTTGACGCAATTATGACCAAAATTTAGACTAGACAAAATGCAGGCCTATTGAGACTATTCTAACAAGCTAAAAACTTAAAATGAAAGACAAGAAAGATAATGACTAATGCTAGAAGAAATCTAAGCTAAATTATGCAAATTACTTGACAGATTATTATTTATAAAGAACTAACTAATGAAAACTTGATTTACCCTAATCTAACTTATGAAACTAGATTAAGCAGACTTAAATGAGAGATCAAATCAAAGAACAAATTAGTGATTAAAATTTTTTGGCTTAAAAACCTTAAAGTTTTCATTTTTATTGTTCCTATAGGGTTAGTAATACTAGTTGTACAAGATTTTTGCGGAAAAAACTTTCAAAATCGTGTCTTTTTGAGTATTTGAAGATTTGAGTTTCGAAGTTGTTTGGATCGAACTAGTTGGATCGAACAAGTAGACCGAACGAGTAAGCCTAACTAGATCATCGAACTAAGGGTTCGAACGAGATCATCGAACGACCGGCTTCTAGTTTTGATCGAACGAACGAATTTTAGTTTGAATCGAACGAGCGTCTTTTAGTTAAGATCGAACGAGCTTTCTCACTAGTTGACCGAACGAGAGGATCGAACTAACGGTTCGAACGAAACGATCGAACTAGCCGTTCGAACGAGAGGATCGAACTAGCCGTTCGAACGAGAGGATCGAACTAGCCGTTCGAACGAGAGGATCGAACTAGCCGTTCGAACGAGAGGATCGAACTAGCCGTTCGAACGAGAGGTTCGAACTAGCCATTCGAACTAGAGGACCGAACCAGTGAAAAATTAATTCAATTCAAACTTAACAAACTCAATTTTAAATTATACGGTTATTTCTTTGACTTGTAAAATCCCGTGAAACAAA
>BQNB010109132.1:0-22816 GCA_026074375.1 Tanacetum coccineum | reverse complement strand
CAGAGGTAGTGGAGATGCATAATTTGTTTTTCAAAAAAAAAATTCATGAACTTTTGGTCTTCGATACACATAAATGGTTTATGCAAAAATCACGGTGTTGATTTGAACATTTTAATGCATAACATTTTGAATTTTAGCTTGTTGGAGAAGCTTTGAGGATAACACGGTGTAAGCTACTATTTTTTAGGGTTGACTTCCTTTTATACATCAGTTTCTATAAGACCCTTTACAATTCGTTTCCTGAATTACTCTTCATACTTTCAACGGAAATTTCAACTTTGTTGCCTAAAATAGAGATTTTCAACTTTCAACTTTCAATTGTTGAAAATTCAAGAAATGAGTAAATCTCCTTTCTAAGGAGTATAGATTAGCAATCATTATGTCATAAGATGCTAAGCTTTTTGATTCCACACAAGTTATCAATTTGAGTTGAAATTAATTGTTTCAATTTTTTTAGAAGCCAGAAAATTATGTATAAGATCATTAACCTTTACTGTACAACACATTTAACGAGCTAATACGTTATTGAATTGTCCTAAAAAGAATTCTCTCCTCCTAACTTGGCGACTTTGACGATTCTCCAAACAAACTGCTTGATAGATCTTAAACAGTTATCCCACTAATTTGTTGCATATTCTCTAATTCATTACATGTAGTCTTGTTAATATTTAATTATTGCTAGCCACTTGTTTTGAATTTCTCGGATTTGCTTCGTAGTTATTGAGGTTTTCTGTTTTAAACTTTTAATAATCGATTTGATTCTTGCCTTGAACTGTCATGTGTCTTGCCTTTTGATTATTTTATTAGTGGAATCTGTGTAAACATATCAATCTTAAACCGTTTATGTATCATACTCGTTGTTTCTTTTAGCCGATATGTGTGAACCCTTTTATCTAGGGTTTACTTCGCTGATCGAAGCTTTGGTTTGTATCGTACTTCTTGTTTTATGTTGTTGGATCGTATGTAGTAAGAATGAATTGTGGCTTTCTGAGTCTGAGAGGGAGAGGTTTTAAACAAAATAAGAATTTGAATATTGTGAGTAATGATGTGATTGTGGGAAAGAATGTTGCAGGTTCCTCATCAATGAGTAACAATGATACTGCTAGTGGAAATAAGGAGGACACGAGAGTGGCAACAACTAGTACTCCAGACGTAGAGCAGGTTTCTGGTACTGTTTCAGTTTCGGCCAACGATGTTACTAAAAGGCTTGTTTTGACAAAGAATACTAAGGGCCCGTATCGTCTCCAACTGTTACTGCATTGACTTCTGAATCTGTTTCGTTTGCAATATTGTTGAAAGGTGATATGAGTCAGAAATCTGCGGAATTTCGTACCTTGCTTGCTCCGTCTGGTAATGGTGCGGATGTAGATGTCACAAAGGAGTCAGTTGGTGTTGTAGTTGAACGGTTTAGCAATATTGTGTATGGTTTCTTTTTGGGCAAACGTGTGGCTTATCCGGCTGTTGAGAACTACGTTAAGAATAATTGGAGTAAATTTGACCTTTTAAATCAATGGTGACTACAAAAATGTATGTTTTTCTTCCATTTTAGTTCTAATGACGTGATGGAATTTATGTTGGAGAATGGTTTTGTCACACCCCGCTAAAGTGGAAACACGGGGCGCGAGCGGTTTAATAACATCACAAAAGATGATAGACCAATCACCATACATAATTTAGATAAAAATAAACATTATCCGATTAGAACAACTTCAACATAAATTTAGAAGTACAACATGATACATAATTTGTTTCCGAACACGAGTTTTCAAAAGAGATAATTGTTTTCCAAGGTAATGACATTTACACAAATGTCCAATGCAATGCACTAAGTTTCCACTTTCAGCTGATCACTTAAAAAGTATGATAAAAATGGTCAACTACTGAAAATAGTTGGTGAGCTCACAGGAGTATGTACACAAAATAGTTCCAAAAGATGGTTTCCGAAATAGTTCTAAAGATAGTCCAAATTCCCCAAAACAGTTCAAGTTACCAAAACAGTTCAAATTACCCAAACAATTCAAATTTCCAAAGACAGTTCCCGTTACCTAAAGTAACGTAACACAAATAATGAAAAGTGATGTATGCTCTAGTGTTGTTGTAATGAGTCACTACTTAAACGTATTCAGTCGTTGAGTTCCATTCCCCTAGTGTAGCAAAACTCTACACTCTCAACAAGTTGTCATTACTGTTCTACTAGTGTTGCAAAAACCTACACTAGCAATAAGTTACCGCTCTAGTACTATGCACCCCAATACGCTGGAAGGAAGAGTGACTCGATCCTAATAACACTATTCATAAGTACCAATGTCTCAAAAGTGAGCTAAAGTAGTGAAGTTACAGCTCAAGCATCAAACAAGCAATACATACCAAGTTCATAGTTTTAAAGCAAGTTCACAAGTTCAATAAGTTCAAAAGTTCAACAAGTTCCAAAAGCTCATAAAGTACAGTCAAAACATTTTAAGTAAGACACGTCATGCTTTTCACCGTAAAACTTAAGTAAAATGATCAACATAGGGGCTGTGAGAAACTCACATTATGAGTTAAGACAATGGCAAAAATCAAGATCAAGTAAGAAACCCAACGAACGCGCACCTTTTAGCTAGAACGTAAGGTGTGTAACAATACCTATTGGACCTTAAACGATATGCTCGAACCAATTGAACACTTATTAGTTAAGTCATTTGTTTGGATCTGTCACTAAAGTCACTTTTACATGTTCACATAAAATCACAAATGTGTCCCAAAAATGCGGCTACTTCGAGTGACCGTTTGACCAAGTATAAAAGAGTGTCTATTCCAATACTATTCATAGATATAAATACCATGTCTTAGGTTCATCCTTGAATTTTTATAGATTTTATCTAAGGTTTTAGCCCACTTAAATAGATTAAGCAAGAATCAAGCTCAGTCCTGGACAAGTTCACAGATCACGTGTAGTAGAGGGTCTAGATCTTTGAGTTAAGCTATTCTTTTGTGGCTTTAGTTAACATACTAAAGTAGTTCCCAATTCAATTTCAAGTCTTGATATGGTTTCAAAAATGAGATATAACCAAAACAATTTGGTTGATTAAATCTGCCAAAATAGTCTATTTGACAAGTTATTTTGTAATGTCCTAAAAGTGGTTCAAAAATATGTTTCTTCCGGCAAAACTCATTAGTGTTTAAATCTAACCCATAAAATAAAGTTCTAGAGTTGGAATAGGCAAATTTCATTAAAGATTGACCAAGTTATGGTCAAGTGAAGTAGGACAAAGTGTGTGCATGTTCAAAACACTTTTACTAGCTTGGCTTTTTCTCAATGATTGGGGTTCAAATTCCAAAATTTATTTACAGGAGCCTTTAAATCTTTAAATTCATAGTTTATTAAGAACTCTTAAAGTTTGATTCATGCAAAAAGAATAAAGTATGACCATTTTATGGCTTGTGCAAAATGAGGTGTCAAATCTGTCCCAATATTTGTAGATTTGCACACTTTTCTTGCATGCAAAATTTGAATAACTTAAACCCATTTCAAATATTTGAGGCTACTTTGGTTTGATAGATAACTCAAAAATCTAACTCTAGTGCAAAAGATCTAGCCATAACTCCTATTTTTGAGCAAGTTACACCCATTTTAAGTTGGTTAAAAATTCCAATCTAGTTTCTATCATTTTACCTTGCCATTTTCAATCCTTTAAATCGCAAAAACGACCCAAGTGAGTTCATGGGATACTTTAAATATATTTGTAGAGTCTAAAAAGGTTCTTACATTAATTTTTACTTCTAGTTAAATGTTCATAACAAGATGTACAAGAAAAATGCATGAAAATCAAGATTGGGGGCTTTTTGGTGCAAGAGTGAGTATCATACCTTCTTGCACCTAGAAATTTACCTTAGAGTTTGATTTAAGTGATGAATATGGCCTATGAACTCAGGTTAAAAAGGGATTTAAGGGTGCTCCTTGACGGGTCTTTGATGGTTGATTCTTGTATATAAGTTAGGAGGTAATCTGGGGATGTGTTTTCTTGATGTTAACCAAAATTTGATGGTGATTCTAAGGTGTTTTTGATGTTGGACGATTTCAAGGAGAGAAAAAGAGAGAGTTTTAGCTATTGTGTGTGTAAGAAATGAATAAAATTTTTATGTGAGGTTTAAATATGCTTAAGATTTATAAGTAGTAAGATTTTACAGGTGTTAAACTAGTTAGCTTAGTGTCATGGTGAGATGTAAGTGTTAGATTATAGTGTTAAATGAGGTGTCAATAATTTAGCTAGTGGGAAGGGCTGAATATGGTGAGGTATTTTGGGTATTTCACATTCTTTTTGTTAGCTAAAAGTATACACAAAATGCCCTAAGTCTAAACGTAAACGCGTAGGTGTAATATCAGGTTATACATAAAAAGACGTTTACACGTAAAAATGGACTAAGTTTTTAAATGTGGCGACACTAACAATTTTAAAATAGCTTGAGTATATCATTCACCGTTTAAACGTTTAAATAAAGTCATAGGTCGAAGGCACGTTCGTAAGCTAGGGTTCCTAAGAAAATGAACATTTAGCATGTAAATGACATGAACATTTAAATACTGACTCAACAAACATTTAGAAGAGTCAAAGATGATACTGTTTGTCGTCGGTTACTGACCTGAAATTAGACAATTGTCACAGGTTCGTGGTTAATTCGCAATGTGTCATTGATTCTTAAAAAGTGGACACCGGATGCAAATGTTATAAAGTAGGACGTACTTAATATCCCTATTTAGGTGAAGTTCCATGATATTCCCATTACTGCATTTACGAATGATGGACTGAGTGCTATTGCAACCAAACTCGGCACACCTATGATGTTAGATTCTTATACGGCTGCTATGTACATGTATTCTTGGGGTAGGTCGAGTTATGCTAGAGTCATGATTGAGTTACGAGCTGATATTCGTGGTTGTTGTCCCTAAATCTGTAGGTGAGGGATATACTATGAACACTATTCATGTTGAGTAAGAGTGAACACCTACTAAAATGCTCAAGTTGCAAGGTTTTTGGTCACGTCTTGGATGAATGTCCTAAGAAAATAGTCTTGGATGTGTTGAAGAATTTGAAGACGCCTAGACAAGCTGTTAGAGGAGTTCAACGATTGATCGGAAACACCAGTCTTGTGTTTGACCACAAAAGTAAATTTCTCAAAAAATCCAACAAAAATTGAGTGTGAATACGAAACAAAAAAATCGAATGTGTTAATTCTCACGAATACCAGAAATAATCTTCTAGCTGTCGTTGATTCACTAGATTATCGACAATAGGGATTAAAAAGGGCGTGTTCATATGCTCCCAAGAAAATCATATGTAAAGTTTAAAAAAAATAAAATCTAATAACATTATTGAAATTCCTAAATGCTCTCATTTACATCACATAGTAAATTCATTATTGATGGTAATTAAAGAATACAAGTTGTCATAGAGCCTAAAATAGACAAATATTTAATGAGGCAGAGATTTATAAAAAAGTATGACTAAAGCAATTTTAGCAAATTTTTTAGGCAAGAGGACACCAAGCAATTTTAGCAAACTGTATCATTGTCTGAACCCATGAGCTCATAAGCTATGTATATGTTCACATGATCACCTTTGTTCACATCAAATACCATGTGTCAAAGAATAGTATCCGTTTGTAGTTACAAGTAATATTTATCAGTATGGAAAATATGAAAATGTCTTGACAAAAAGTATTATCAACTTAACTAGTTTTTATTATGAAGTTTCATATAAACATACATATGTTACAAATATTTTTTTTTCTTCTTTTTCTGCTAGTGTTTGTTGAAGGGCATTATCATATATTGTGACTTTCTCCATGACACACCCCACACATGTATTTTATAAAAGTAAATCTATTTTTTCTCAATTGTTGCTTTATTTCTAATATACATATCCTATGTAGGTTCTTTCAATATTTTGGATACGGTCATGCAGACAACGATTTGGCATCTGTGGAGACTTAGTTATGAGCAAATGTTTTCCCCGAAACGCCCTAACAAATATCTCATCCTCAACAACATTAAACTTCTTTTCTAGAACCACAAAATTTTTATTTAAAAAGCACAAAACAACTAACAAGAAGTTAGAAAAACAAACAAAGAAAACCAACCACGAATGATCGAAAAATAGCTTTGATCTCCATAACCACAGCATCGGTGCTCAGATCTTTACTTTTGAAAAAAAAAAAATTGTTTCGCTATTTCCATATCACCCATGACATAATACGAACAACAACGTCAATGGTTTATGTGTAAACTGAGGCAAGACCAACCAAACCCAATAACTCCACCAAATCAGAGGATCTAACCAAATTAAAGCAACATGAACTTTACATCAAATTTGATTCTTTGAATTGATTTCTGGTGGACAAAGAAAACTATATGTGAACTGAATAGCGTGGTGTTGTAACTCATGTACGCTCTTTCCAAACCTTTGCAATTTACAATTTTCTTTATATTTAATCCACTGATGTTAGAAAAATAAGCCATGCACACATAGAGTCATAGACATTAGTTATCTGAAAATTATATCTATATTGAAACCCCTATACTAGCTAGGTCGCAAGAAGATAATATGGAGTATATATTAACAGTTCCATAGATTAAACTCAAAGTTGTCTAACAATACAAACTTCTAGCTATTAAATTCATTATTGGAGCTAAAGAAATGCAAGCTGTCACATAAACTAAAATAGATCAAAATACTATTTATAGCAATTTTAGCAAATATTTAGGCAAGAGGCCATCAAGCAATTTTTAGCTAGGCAAGAGCTATAGGGCATCTCGATCACTTTGCGCATATTACATTGTCTCCACCAAATAATTCCTTCATCACATTATCATCACTTTACTAAAGTTTAAAAATCATTCGAAATGGCTCCTCGTACGTATCCATCTTTCTTCAAGATTATCGTAGACCAACCTCGTCCTTACTTGGTACGTGCTTAACGTACTCAATGTCTTTTACGTAGTATGTGTTTTCTGTTAGTCGTTTATGTGAATGTATCCGTGATACACGTTTTCTCTTCTTCTTCTTTTTCAGCCGATACCGCATGACTTCTATGTGAGATACTTGAGGTACCAAATGACGAAAGACCCAGTAGTCCGATCTGCGAAAGGAGGGTTCGAATGGCGATTAAAGATTGAAAAAGTTGGAGACAGATATTCTTTTACTGATGGATGGTTAAGTGTCGTCAAAGATGCTGATTTGCAGTATGGCGATATGCTTGTTTTTTGGCTCGTTAATGATTCCGCCTTCAAAGTGGCGTTTTATACTATGAATGAGTGTGAAAAAGTTTTACCCCCAAGAAACAAAGAGGTTAAACCTGAAGATGAAGTGGAAGATGAAGATGGTGATTCTAATGATGGTCCTGATGTCGATCATGATGACCCTTACTTTGTGGTGATTATCCCTAAGACATACGATTTTTTGGTAAGGTTTATGATGTCTTGATGTTGATCATATATACATAAACAAGGTTTATTTTACTCAAGAGTACTTAACTAAAAAATTTGGAATAACAAACTCTTTCAAAACGTGGAAAAATTTAAAATTAGGGGAATTTGTTATATTGTATAGCTTAACGGGCAAACACTAATTTGCTTTTTTGATCCTAAATATGCCAAATGTTATTAGAAAGATATTCCATTCCAACAAAAAATAGTATGTTGTGTTTAATCATTATTGTAGCAAATTTCCATTAGCAATAGTGAACACCCTTTTGTGATAATAATATAACATATGTGTGTTTTGGTATTTCTAGCGGCTTCCTAAAAAGTTTGTGGGCTTGCCCGGAATAGACCGTGAAGGAACAATAACCATGAAGAATCAAGACGGAAAAGAATGGAAATTGGGTGTTCGGCGGGATAAATCATATTGGACTGAAAGGTATGCTTTGTCGCCGGGATGGCGTGAGTTCAAAAGATGCAATAACTTAACCGAAGGCGATGAATGTGTATTCAAGTTCATCACAAGTGAGAGGAAACTGTGTTTATCCAAAGTCACCAAGAAAAATCTGGATACGGAGGCTGTTAAGAGGACTCAGGAGCCGCAAAAATGTCAGCATGGTGGTCGTGTGGACGTGGAAAGTGAAGATGAGTGCGTGGAGGTTGTGAAACGAGGACGTGGAAGGCCACGTAAGCAATAATAATAAGCGACGACGGGACAACAACTATTGAGATATCTAATTTGTTAGTATTTGTAATTTTAACGAGCCACTTAGTTGAAGTTGCATGTTTATTGCCCCAATTGTTGAAGTTGTTCTAAGTTAATCTATGTGTAACTTTTTACTGGGGTGAGAAGCCATTTCAATTTACAGTAAAACCTTCATAATCAGTCTCAAACACATAAAAATGTCACCCAAGAAACTCAAATTTCTCATCTTTATTAGAAATTATTAACAAATGACGCCCAAGCACTAGCTAGGTCGTGTTTGGTTGCTAAGTGCGAGTCAACCAACAAGAATTCTTGAGACACAAAAACTTGCTTGAGTTTTAAATAGCAGTTTGTGTCATGAAAATATTTCCACAGTTTTAAATTTAGATGTTAGAAAAGCATTCATATCTCTTCGTTAGTTTTAAATTTAGATGTTAGAAAAGCATTCATATCTCTTCGTTTTTTCTTTTCTTTCTGTTCACTTCTCCCATTATAAATAGCATTTTGTGGAAATATTTTCATGACACAAATGATCCAAATTAAACCTGCAAACACACACACGAAAAAACTGTGTAATTTACATTTGAAATATTGCCAGGCCGATGTGTGATTGTTTCTTTGAAATATCGACTTCACCTTTATCAAGAAAATTGTTATATGTTCTTGCATGAAACTTGTTTTCTGTTTCTTATCTTTTTATGTGTATTAGCATTTTATAAATTTATTTTTGTGGTAATCTTTAGATTGAGGCCCTAGTGTCTTTGTTTTCATACTCACAACATTTTTATAGTTTCATGCATCAAACAAATTTTGAGGCCATAAAAAACTCAAGACCATGCACTCATCCACTTCGTGCACCTTTAAAGGCAGCCTTCCAGTATAAATGAAAATGAACTTAAAACATTATCACTACGACAAAATAGTTAACTTTTCACACTTATTAAGTCACGTCTTCACACTTTATAGTATGCGGATTTGAAAAGTTCACACCTAGTTTGTGTGAACAAAATGGGTGTAGCAAATAAGTTCACACTTTTGTATGTGTGAAGATTTATAAAAAAATTCACACTTTAAAGTGCGAAGATTTTAAAATAACTCCTCACACTTTTAAGTGTGGATAATTTTTTCACACTCATAAGTGTGAATATGTTTAAAAAAACGTTCACGGTTTAAAAAGTGTGAAGAAAAAAATGTGAATAAATGACCATTTCTTGTAGGGTATATCCAATGGGAATTTTATTGCAAAACCAATAAGTATAGCTCAATATTTTTAATTTTTGTTACCATTTAACTAGTAATCTAGACCTAAACCACAATAGCCAAACCAATGAGTCTATACACTTGTAGTACATAACTTTGGATATAGAAAAATAAGGTAGCTAAAGCTAGATCTTCTCATCATGTTTTAAATACTGAAGCCCCTCCTTCTACACATTATTTACAACTTTTGCACAAAATCCACTCATTGAGTCATTACTCTATATACTAAAGATGGAAACGAATAGCGATAAAATAGGGCAGGTCGAGCCACCTTTTTGTTGGGCTGTTTACTTGGGTCGTTAGGACTGAGCCTATTAGGTTATTTGTTTTATAAATTTTTGTTTATTTTGTTCGATAGTATAACACGTATTAGTCGTATGTGATACGTGTTCTTCACTTTTGACACCTGCGTTATTTTTACCTACCGACACAACTAGATGTACACAATCTAATGTTGAAGCCATTTTTGTTCCATTTCAACTGATTAGCGGTGTGGGTTTCTAATTTAGTGGGTTATGGTGTTAACCCTGAACTCTATCGGTGTTAATTTTGTGGATGATAATTGACTCGTACGGTGTGTTGGGCTGATCTTAAGTGCATGTACGAGGTTGATTCTTATCCATTATCTGTCTTTTTGTTTTTTTTGTTTATAAAAAAATTATTAATACAAATAATGTCTAAAAACGTTATTTATATTTTTCGAATTCTCAATGTTTTGATAATAACAAAATGTAAAAACGTTTACGATAAAAATAAACGTTTACAAATTATTAATCGTAAAATTCCATTTCTAAGATTAGTGATCACTTAAGGTATAGACAAACAAATCATTAAGCATGATTAGTGATCAAGAAAATATTTTTTCTTAACCATCACATTTTTACAAAAAGTATTTTCACAAAAATAAATATACAAATATTTTCCAATTAAAAGAAAAGTTTTATTTAAAACTTAAATTTGAAATTCAAATCCCCCCCCCCCCCACCCCCCCCCCCAATGGAAGCTTCTATACCAGATACACCATTCCTCACAAAAAGACAAAAACAGGAGCGGAGTCTACTGGGCGGCCCCCTTATAGGTATGGCGGCCCCTAGATATATCTGGGACCGCCAGGACCGCTAGCAGATGACCGTTGGGATTCCTGTCTATAAATACTACACTATTTCTGGCAGAAAAATATACATATTTACACGAATTTTTCCAGTGTTATTTCTCTCTCTAAAAACCTTCTTTCTCTTACTAAATCTCCTGATCACTAACATTGTTTGATCTTGTTTCAAGTGATCTAATATCTTCTTCTCATCTCTCCTCTCTATCAAGTGCAAGAGAAGAACATTCGTATTCGTCAAGAAACGAATTGTTATTTAGTGATCTCTCTTCTCTTCTTCTAAGTATCAAATCTCTATTGTAATTATCTTGTGTAATTGTGTGATTCGGATTGTGTGTAAATTCGATAGTGTAGATCTTGTGAGTGTATAGTATTTGTGAAGTGGTAGATTGGTTCTAGCTAAGATTAGGACTCGACATTTAGCTTAGTGTCGGAAAATAACGTAAGCGACGTGTAAACGGTTTTCTCCGCCTGAAGGGAGCTTGTTGACATAGTGAAATCTCGAGTAGGATACTCGGGGAGTGGAGTAGGGCGAAGAAGAGCTTTGTAGCCGAACCACTATAAATCTTGGTGTCTTGGTTTGATTGTTCCTTCTCTCTTCTCTTTATATTGTTGTGATTGTTATTTAGTATTAGTTTAGATATTTACATTGTTGATTCATATTGTTGATTGGTTGAACATACAACTCGAATCTAAGTATTTTGAAAACAAACTTTTAAAACGTAAAACGAACCTGTAAACTATTCAACCCCCCTTCTAGTTTCCACAATTGGTATCAGAAGCCAAGGTCACTCAAGATTTTTAAAATATACTGTATTTTAAAGCTTGGATCGATCTATGGATTTCGACAAATATCTAGAAGGGCAATCCATGCAAAGACCACCACTTTTTGAAAGTGACAGTTTTATTTATTGAAAAAATAGATTCGAGACATATGTTAAATCAAAAGATCTTGATCTTTGGCATGTTATTACTAATGGTGATTTTCAACCTATTCAACAAAATCCGAAAACCAAATTAGATGAGGTTATCCCTTTTGAAAAACAAAGTGACGATCTTAAAAAGAAGCTTGCGAAAAATAACGAAGCTAAAATGGTTATTTACAATGCTTTGCCAAGAAAAGAATATGAAAGAATTTTCATGTGTAATACGGCAAAAGAAATTTGGAAAACTTTGTTAATCACCCATCAAGGTAATAACCAAGTCAAAGATAACAAGATCGACCTATTGGTACAACAATATGAACAATTCGTCATTTCTGAAGACGAATCTATAGATAGTGCTTTTGCTAGATTTAATACTATCATTACTAGTCTAAAAGCTCTTGATGAAGGTTATTCTAGCAAGAACTATGTTAGGAAGTTTCTTAGGGCTCTACATCCTAAATGGAGAGCAAAGGTCACGGCGATTGAAGAGTCGAAAGACTTAACATCACTGTCACTTGATGAACTCATCGGGAATCTCAAAGTTCACGAGATGATCATCAAGAAAGATTCTGAAATAGTCAAAGCTAAGGGAGAAAGAAAATCTCTTGCTTTAAAGGCTAAGAAAGAATCTAGTGATGAGGAGTGTTCGACTTTCGGAAGTGAAGATGAAGAATACGCCATGGCGGTTAGAGACTTCAAGAAGTTCTTTAAGAGAAGAGGTAGATTCGTGAGACAACCTCGGAACGACAAAAAGACGTTCCAAAGAAGTCGTGATGACAAGAACGGTAAAGGTGATAGAAAATGCTTTAGATGCGGCGATCCAAATCATCTTATTGGAGAATGTCCAAAACCACCGAAAGACAAGAACCAAAGAGCTTTTGTCGGAGGTTCTTGGAGTGATAGCGGTGAAGAAGATGATGAGAAGGTCAAAGACGAAACGTGTCTCGTAGCTCAAGCATCAAGTGAGATATGCCTTGGAGTCGACTTGGAACCCGATGAGTGGATAAAGGATAGCGGATGCTCTAAACACATGACGGGTAACCGAAAGCTCTTCTCAAGCTACAAGGCATACAACAGAGGTAATGTTATTTTTGGTAGCAATCTTCGCGGTAACATCATTGGCAAAGGTACGATTTCAAATGACTCTCTCATTATAGATAATGTAGAACATGTAGATAACTTAAGATTTAACTTGTTAAGTATATGACAAATATGTGATAATAAGTGTAGAGTAACTTTCTCTGAACATAATAGTGAAATCACTAAGGATGGTAAGGTTATAGGTAGAGGTATTAGGAAGAAAGGCTTATATGTGATGAAATTAGGAAATAAGCCTAAAGACCAAATTTGTCTAGCAACGATTGATGAAAACTCCACGTTGTGGCATAGGAGATTAGGTCACGTAAATATGCATCTCATTCAATCGTTAGCATCTAAGGAATTAGTTAGAAACTTACCTAAGCTTAAGTTTGATCAACACTTCCGTGATGCTTGCAAAATTAGAAAACAAGCTCAAGCTAGTCACAAAGCTAAGAATATAGTCTCAACGACTAGATGCTTAGAACTCCTTCATATGGATCTCTTCGGTCCATTAGCCGTACGGAGTTACGGAGGAAACCGCTACACCTTAGTCATGTAGATGACTACTCTAGGTATACTTGGACTAGATTCCTTATGGACAAAATCAAAGCCTTCGATCAATTCGAAATGTTTAGTAAGAAAATTCAAAACCAATTAGGAAGTACAATAGTGTCAATAAGAACCGACCACGGTAGGGAATTTGATAATGAGGTGCAATTTGGAGAGTTTTGTAATGCCAATGGAATTACACATAACTTCTCAGCTCCACGCACTCCTCAATCAAATGGCGTGGTTGAAAGGAAAAATAGGACACTTCAAGAAATGAGTTGGACTATGTTGAATGAGCAATCGTTACCACAAATTTTTTGGTGTAACGCCATAGATACTTCAACATACATTCTCAACCGAATCTTAATTAGAGCCATTTTAGGAAAAACACCTTATGAACTCCTGAGAGGTAGGAAACCTACTCTTGATTACTTTAGAGTGTTTGGAAGCAAGTGCTTCATTTTAAACACTAAAGACTACCTTACCAAGTTTGATCCAAAGTCATACGAAGGTGTCTTTTTAGGTTACTCCCAAAATAGTAAAGCCTACAACATCCTTAATAAACATATTAGGAAAGTCAAAGAGTCACTCAACGTGACATTCAATGAAAATCCTCCACCCTCTAAGACATCACCCTTGGTGGATGATGACTTAGATGAAGAAGAAGCAATTAAGGTTACCGAAAAGAAAAACCTAGAAAATGACATTGAGGATGAAACTTTAGAGATTGACGAAATAGTCAATATTAAGGAGTCTAGGAACCATCCATTAAAAAATGTCATAGGAAACCTTAACCAAAGAACCCTTAGATCACAAGCCCAAAACCAAAGTAACTTCTTTTGTTTTATATCAACTATAGAACCTAAGAATGTGAATGAAGCCTTAACAAATGATAGTTGGATAGTCGCCATGCAAGAAGAATTAAATCAATTCATTGCTAACGACGTTTGGGAGTTAGTTCCACAACCTAGGAATATGACAATCATAGGAACTAAGTGGGTGTTTAGAAACAAGTTAGACGAGAACGGTATTGTTTCTCGAAATAAGGCTAGGTTAGTTGCTCAAGGCTACAATCAACAAGAAGGCATCGATTATGATGAAACTTATGCCCCAGTTGCTAGACTTGAGTCAATTAGGATACTATAAGCTTATGCTTGTGCTTTATATTTTAAGCTATTCCAAATGGATGTAAAAAGTGCATTTCTAAACGGTTTTATTAATGAGGAGGTATACGTGGCACAACCTCCAGGATTCATTGACTTTGAAAAACTGGATCATGTTTATAAACTTAAGAAAGCTTTATACGGTCTTAAACAAGCACCCAAAGCTTAGTATGATAGATTAAAAGCTTTTCTTATTAAACATGAATACAAAATAGGAATGGTAGATAACTCTCTTTTTACTAAGAAAAAAGTTCAAACCTCATCATCATTCAAATATATGTCGACGACATTATATTCGGCTCGACTTGTCAAGACATGTGTCATGAATTTACCAAAATCATGCATGATGAGTTTGAGATGAGCATGATAGGTGAACTTAACTTCTTCCTTGGATTACAAATAAAACAAATGGAAGATGGTATTTTCTTTAATCAATCTAAATATATTAAAGAAATGCTTAAGAAATTTGGCTTAGAAGAATCTAAACCAATGAAAACCCCCATGTCCTCCGATACCAAACTCACGAAAGACGAAGAGTGTGAGTCGGTAGATAGTACCAAGTATCGAGGCATGATAGGTAGTTTATTATACCTAACGACAAGTAGGCCCGATATCATGTTTAGTGTCTGCCTTTGTGCCCGCTTCTAAGAGGCTCCCAAAACCTCTCACCTTAAGCGTATCTTTCGATACATTAAAGGCACTACGTACTTAGGATTATGGTATCCTAAGGGGACCGGCATAGAAACAGTAGTATATGCCGACTCTGATCATGCGGGAGATTATGTGGACCGAAAGAGCACTAGCAGTATTTGTACGTTCGTGGGATGTTGTTTGACATCTTGGTTCTCGAAGAAACAAACTGCTCTTGCTATATCCACTACCGAAGCCGAATACGTGAGCGCCGGAAAGGCATGTCAACAAGCACTATGGATGAAAAAAGCTAATATTGACTACGACGTTCGACTCGACGACGTCCCGGTCATGTGCGACAATAAAGGCGCGATTGACCTTAGCAAAAACCCAGTGCAACACTCTCGAACCAAACATATCGAAATTCGTCACCACTTTCTTCGTGATAATGTCCAGAAAGGACATATCTCCATCGAAAAAGTGTCGTCCGTCGACAACATCGCCGACATTCTTACGAAACCTCTTAAACGTGAATCATTTAATTATCTTCGTCTTGGTTTAGGAATGATGGAACACATTCTATAAATTGTGTCAGTCCGCTTCTCTTTCTTCTAGTCTCGACTCTAGTCCGTGTTCCATTTCGTGTCGTGACAATTTAACAACTTCATCCGAAGCTTGTTAAATATTTTTAATTCGCGAAATGCAAATTAATTTGTCACTCTTTCTAGTAAATTCGTGTCAAAATTTAAAAGTCCAAGAAATCTATAAAACGGGCGGCCCCCATATCTCAGGCGGCCCCTAACCTTTTTCAGGCGGCCCCCTGATCGATATGGGACCGCCACCAGCAGACACCCAATATTTACACTTAGTCAAAAAAATTCAAAACTCATAACCAAACATCCTTCTTCCATTCTGGTGCGACGAACAAGAACCAAAACAACCCAAAACTCAAAATCAACTACTAAAACACTAATTGAAGATCAAATCATCATTAATAATCATCCCTAACATCACAAAGATCATCAATTGTAAGTCATTTCATCTATTTTCTTTTAATTTCAGTCTAGGGTTCATGATGAACATAAAAAATTGAAAATGGGGATTTTTCATTTTCTTTCAATTTTGTACAATTAGGACTACTAGGATATAATGTATAACTAATATGCTTCCCTTAGACATAGGATTTACATACGCTAGTGAGTTTGTCGAAAAATTAATTTCGAACCAAAACCCCAATTTTATTTTTAAATCACTCACGTTAGGAACATAATAAAATTATTGTTATGCATTGTTAATACAACTTAAAAAGTTTTTAAACACATGCATAATGATCTCATGAACAAAGGTCAAGAAACATAATTCATATGTATTTTTCGACATGTTTGGATGAGCAAAATCAAATTAAGAAGCGTTTTGGTTAACTCTTAGGATTTTATTTTTAGGTCAAGTTAATCGTTACTCCACATTTGTCACATTTAGGCACACACTAGAAACAATGTCCATACAATACTACAAGTAAATGATAATAAAATGTGACTTCAATACTTTCTTTCTAGGTAATCATGCCTCGCAAATCATCTAAAGACCATAAAATACAAGACACTACATCCCAATAATTTCACATGAATACCGTTCACCTATAAAAGAAAGACTAAGAAACCTTAAAAGTCGCTACATTCATGAGGGTCGGGTGGTTTTTGATGACTTTGCGGATCTAAACTATGTTCGGTATTTGTTTCATTTTCTTGAGTTTGAGTGTCTTTTTGAAATTAATGACCAAATTTGTCCTCGCTTCATACTTGAATTTTATAGTCAATATCAAATAAACTATTCTGACGAAGGTCAAATGTTTATCGAATTTGTGATTCAAAATCAATTCTTTTCTTACTCTCTTGAAGAATTTGCTCAAATTCTTGACATACCTTGTGAGGGTGCTTGCGTCTTTACCGACAAGTGGTCACTTGACGAGTTGGCATATGGTGTCCTTACGGATGGTCCATATCAAACCAACCCTCCTTCTCCTGATGGCATCATTTCGTATATTCGAATTGATCGAGAAGGTCAAGTCACTTGAATTCGTCATGAGCAAGAAATTGATGTTCATGATCATCAAATTCTCACTCGTGAAATTGTGTCAACCCTGAAGCCTTTGGAAGAAATTATTCTGGAAAATGTTTTCTGGCTGAGGGGTAATCGGGACCATGTTTCCGCGTGTCTTTGTTACATGCTCTATTATGTTGCAAGATCCGAAAAGTTCAACCTAGCCTTTTATTTGGAAAAACGAATGGAGTGGGTCAGTAAATAACCTAGGTTAATTCTACCCTATGGTATGCTATTAACTCGTCTGTTTAAATTCGTCAGGAGTGAGAGTCCTGAGTTTTTAAATGAGTCGTATGTCTTGTACGATCGTGTCATGAATTCTCTTACCGCTCAACAAGAGCGAAAGACTAGAAAGGATCGTGGCACGAGAAGAGGTCGTCACTCCACTTCTTCTTCCTTCGCCTTCGATCAACCATCCTCCTCTCATCTCAACGATGATGATGATGATGGGAATGACGAAGGGACCTCGCGTGCAAGCACTCCTTCCCCCACTCGTTTTGTTAATTCATTAACAAATGAGGTTCCTCGAGTCTTTCAAAACCTACCAAACATTGACCCTGACATGCAACCATTTTACACCCGCCAAACCGAAATCATCAACCATCAAGTTCAGATACGAGATGAGCATTGTGATGGATTAAGGTCAATCGGGAAAGGCCTCAAAAACTTGTGGAGAAACATGAAGAAGTGAGCAATTTGGAAAATTGCTATATGACAATATTAATTCTATTCACTACCTTATTATGATTCGGTACTTAAACCTATGCTATTTAGTAGTAACTTAGTACGTAGTACGGGCAATATAACTTGCCTTGGATGATCATTTCATTTTTATCATCCTAAACACTTGTTTGCATGCACCTTGACATAATATGGTTACTTATATTATGCATGATTATCTCTTAGTTCATAGGATAGTAAATTTTGTGAATTTGATTATTAGATATTAGATGATCCATGGTAAAATAGGATTGACTACAAAAGGGTGTCTTTAGGAAAAACTGGAAAATTTTGAAAAACTGGAAAAATTCTGCTCCTCTTGAAAACGGCCCTCATAAATACTGGATGGCCCCCTAATATATCTGGGATCGACATATATTTATGGGATCGCCATCAGAGTCACGAGAATTTTACTATGACCACCTGATTTTCTGTGCAGTTGAGTATCCTCTCCACTAGACACAACTATACTTTCTGCATTTTGCTAAACCACTTTTGGAATCTATTTTCTTAATCCTCATGCTTTGCCTCTTCAATCCTATGCTTCCTAATTAAATAATCCATCCTTCTCACTCTTCTTATCATCTTCATCTTCTTCAAACCATCCTACCATGGATTCTACTCAAGCTTCTTCTTTTAACCCTTCCAAGAAAATCAAACTAACCATAATCACTCCTAGACAACTATTTGTTAACATTTCTAGTGATGAAGATGTCACCACCACACCTTCTCCTACAACAACTTCTTCATCTCCAACTCCTCCAAATGCACCATCAAAAACTCCATCAACCAATGAAACCTCATCAAGCCAAGAGAACTCATCTTCTTATTTTCAATCAAAACATAAAATTTCACCACCATCATCTAATAAACCAACCTCTCCTCAACCTTTAAACACTTTACTTGACAACATCTCAGATGTTCCTCCTAGACCTTCAAACCCTCAACCACTTCAAAGTTATCCTTCTTTGGATATCACTCTCTCATTGTCACCATTTGAAAACCTTGAAACTCCATCTCCACCATAACCTCAACCACCTATCATGGGGCATCCTCTTTACTACAACTATCATGACTACCATGGGTCAACATGCATATGTTGTTCTCACAACCAAAATCTTTTCTTAACCTTAAGAGATGAGATGAACATCATGTTTGCTCATCTTGAGTATCTTCTCACTACCGTAATCACTTCACACTTTCCACCTCAACCTTGAAATGTTTTCAATAATCGCATAATGTGTCACCCTAACCTTTTGCTTAAAAGTCATCTCCTATGAATCATGAATCATCTAGGATTTATGTAGTATTAATACTCTTTGTATAACTTAACTTTATGCATAAGTTCACGTCTTCTTGTATGAGTTAATTAGTTGTGTTTACTATTGTATGAGTTTCTTGATTATTGAATGAAACTCTTTTATGGGTGATTTGAATTTATAGTTATGCTTAAAGGTATTTGTCTTGCACTTGTACCTCTAACTTTGTTTTGTAGCCAACAATTTTCGTAAGATCGATCCCTATTTTCCATCCAAGAAAGTCCTTCGTGCCACTACATTTCCTAAATAGTATGTAAAGATACATAACTATTAAGTAAATATAAATAACTTATGTTATTTTCCACTAGGTTGTTACAGAATTATGTCTTCATCCACCCACCCTATTATTATCCTATCTGATTCCAATGTTGAGGATGCTTTTTCCTCTACAAACACTCCTGACTATACCCCGGCTTCACCGGACTATTTCCCAGCCTCACCGGGAAACACCTTTTCTGACCCTTCAGAGGATCTATCTAAGGATCTTTTAGCCTCGCTAACCATCTCACCTTTCCACGATGATCCGTATATGAAAGTTATGCAAGCATATAATGCTACTAGTAATGAATCACCTATTCCACTGCCACGAGCTCCTATTGCTCCACCAACTGTTTTGCCTCCATCTCCAGTGTTACCACCATCACCACTATTTGATCCCCGAGATTTCTTTCTTCCCGAGGAGATTTTGCCACCTCAAAAACAAGCCCGTTTCCTATCATCCTCCTCTACTGATTCTTCTGCCCTACCTCAAGTATTCGAAATTGGAGAGAGTTATCATAAGACGCATCTAGAGCGCCATGAGGAACATATCGAGACTATTTTGAATCACTTAGATGAGCTCCCTCTTGAGCGCACTGAACACAAGATAGAAGGTCTTGGTAATGGTCGAGTAATCATACAGTGAGATTTTGACCAACTAGAAACTAAACTTCAAGGAGTCCTTACCCAGATTTCTGAATTTCAAAGAGAGCAAATAAGGCATGACGATGAGATTGTTCTTGCTCGCATCAAGATTTCTACTTTAGAGATGCTCATTGAGGATATCCAGATTCGCCATCGATCAGATATGAAAAGTCTTTTGGATACGATCCATGAGCTCAAGAACCACAAAGGAGGACCACCAGACTACTAGACTAGATCCTTGTCATTTACAGCTTTTGTTTAGAATCCAACCACGGGATGTGTGGCATAAATAATGACACTTGTCAAATTTTGGTTATGTAAAATATGTAGACAAGTTGTTTATGACATAATGAAGTTGTGATTCCATTATACCTCGCTGTTTCATGATACCGATTTATGTATGTCGTGGTTGTCTATCCTATACCCTGTGTTAAGGTTATTCATGTATCGTATCTTTATGTATCCAGGTTACTATGGCTCTCTTACCACCAGGCTTTCTCGAACCTTTGTATCCGGATATGATTAATGCTCAAGACATTGAGCATATAATTCCACCTACACCACCTAGAGATACTGAGCCTCCTGTTGGATCACCCATATCGTTATCTCCATCATCATCAGTAGGATCTTCATCACCGGTTAGGTCAACTACACCACCACCAGACTATCCCTTTGATGAGTCTATCTTTGCAGAATTAGATAACTCGTTATGGATCATACCGCGACCACTGGGAAGTGAACCAGTCCCTAAGGAACCTAATAAGTTAGATGCTTGTTAGAGTACCCATCTCTGAAAGTCTTAGATTCCAAAATTTTCCGTTATATCCAACAATGTAATATCAAAGGATGTGTATTTCTTTATTAGAACTTGTACCAAATAAGTATCTATGTCAAATGATATCAATATCACTATGTATAAAATTTTTGATTATTATACAAAGACTTGTGATATGACTCTATCATTGTATGGATTCTTATTTTGTGTTGCCTTGTAAATGTTGATAGAATAGCTCCTAAGAGAACATCAACATCTGCAGCACCACCCATTACTCAAGCCGTCATCAAGAAACTAGTTGCTGATAGTGTTCATCGATGATATTCTTATCTACTCCCGTAACAAAGAAGAACATGCAGATCACCTGAGAACAATCTTGGAATTACTCAAAAAGGAGAAATTGTATGCCAAGTTTTCCAAAGATTTCTGGATCAATATCCTACAATTTCTCGGGTACGTGATTGACAGTCAAGGAATTTACGTTGACCCCACCAAGATTAAAGCAATCAAGGATTGGGCATCTCCTACCACACCCACAGAGATACGCCAATTCTTAGGACTCGCCGGCTACTACCGGAGATTTATAGAAGGTTTTTCAAAGATTGCAAAGTCTTTGACTGAATTAACCCATAAAAACAAGAAGTATATTTGGGGAGAAAACCAAGAGTCAGCTTTCCAACTGCTAAAACAAAAATTATGTGAAGCTCCATTCTTAGCATTACCAGAAGGAAATGATGACTTTGTCATTTACTGTGATGCATCACTCCAAGGTCTGGGAGCGGTGTTAATGCAAAGAGAAAACGTTATCGCATATGCATCCCGATAACTTAAGACTCATGAAGAGAACTATACCACACACGACCTCGAATTAGGAGCCTTAGTATTCGGTCTTAAAATTTAGAGACACTATTTGTATGGAACAAAGTGTACTGTGTTCACTGACCATAAGAGCCTTCAACATATCCTTCATCAGAAAGAGTTGAACATGAGGCAACGTTGTTGGTTAGAATTGCTTGCAGATTACGATTATGAGATTCATTACCATCCAAGAAAGGCAAATGTTGTAGCAGATGCCTTAAGCTGGAAGGAAAGAATCAAACCACTCTGATTCAGGGCATTAGTCATGACCCTTCACCCAAAATTACCATCACAAATCCTCAAAGCCCAAACCGAGGTGATCAAAGAAGAGCACACCAAAGCTGAGAACTTATAAGGAATGGACAAAGCATTTGAAGTACATCCTGATGGAACCCGATGTATCAAGAATCGAAGTTGGTTACCACTCTTTGGAAATTTGAGGGACTTAGTCATGCATGAATCCCATGAATCAAAGTATTCCATCCATCCAGGCTCTGACAAGATGTATCAAAATCTAAAGAAACTGTATTGGTGGCCTAACATGAATATGTCAGCAAGTGTTTGACATGCTCTAGAGTTAAAGCAAAATGTTAAAAGCCATCCGGCTTACTGAGACAACCAGAGATACCTACATGGAAATGGGAAAGAATAACAATGGACTTCATTACAAAACTATCCAAAACCTCAAATAGACATGACACAATTTGGGTCATTGTAGACCGCCTTACCAAATCAGCACATTTTATCCCCACCAAAGCAACAGATAGTATGGAAACCCTTACAAGGTTATATATAAAGGAGATAGTTTCACGGCATGGAGTGCCGATATCCATCATATCGGATCGTGACAGTCATTTCACATCCAGATTCTGGCAGTCAATGCAGAATGCTTTGGGTACTCAATTAGACATGAGTACGACATATCATCCCGAGACATATGGACAAAGTGAAGGAACTATCCAAACACTTGAAGACATGCTTCGAGCCTGTGTTATAGATTTTGGAAAAGGATGGGAGAAGCACTTACCACTGGTAGAATTTTCTTACAATAATAGTTACCACGCCAGTATTAAGGCAGCACCATTCGAGGCACTTTATGGTCAAAAGTGTCGATCACCTATCTGCTGCAAGAGATCGGCAAAGGAGTTATGCCAATATAAGACGAAAGCCTTTTGAATTCCAAGTTGGAGATCGTGTTATGTTAAAAGTGTCATCTCAGAAAGGTGTCATCCGATTTGGAAAACGAGGAAAGCTTAATCC
>BQNB010109131.1:0-22816 GCA_026074375.1 Tanacetum coccineum | reverse complement strand
ATCACAGTGTTGATTGCTGACATTGAAGACGACATCATAGACCCAGTGATGCACTTGACAACCCTCCCCAGCCATTCAAGTTTCTCTCAAAAGAAACTTGTCTCATTTGTCACGGAGATACACTCGACTACTATTGACTTTCTCACTCCGAGTTAGTTAATATTAAAAAGGTGGCAGTCTGCTCCAGCCTCCGATTACAAATGGTAAGTTTTAAATCTTTTGTTCGAGTTGGGAACCAATAAGTTCACCGAAAGTTATTATGATAATACCTCAATTGAGAATATTATATTTTGGTATTTTTACCAATTTGTGAATTTTATTTCTTTTTATGGACAATGTTTTTATATTTTTGGTTTTTCTTTTGTTTTTATATGATAATTATACTAATAAAAGAAAATGAAAAATATTTTTGTACTCTTTATGTTTTTATAAAAGAAAATATTCACAGATGTAAACACAAATTTTCAAAAGTTCGAAATTCGTTTCAAAGCCTCCCCGGCAGCGGCGCCAAAATTTGACTCGCCAAAACTTACTCCTTAAAACTTATCTATATATGATATAAATACAACAAGGATCAGAATTCGCGAGTGCAAGAAGACCGGAAGCAGTATAGAGTGTTCCCGGGTCGTTATGTCCCAACGAGGCTAAAATGGAAAATCGCAAGATGATTGAAGATTTGTGTTTGAATGTCACAAGGAATGATTGGGCACTAAAACTGATAAAAATAAGCAAAAGCACATAAAACTAAGCAAAGAAAATAAGCTAGGACAAGAATAAAAGCTAGGAATGGAAAAAACACTTAAAACTTTAAACTAAGGCACAAATAAGCTCAAATAAGCTTAAGACAAATCTAATAAGCTAAACTAACTCTAAATAAGCAAATACAAAAAGCAATTAAGCTAAAGCTAAGAAGGAGAAACTCAGAAGTACTAACAACAGTACTAGCAGTATTAACCAACAGTACTAACTTGGAGTTAGTACTGCTAGCTTTAAGTTAGTACTGCTAGCTTAAGGTTAGTACTGCTAGCTTTAAGAGAACACAATGAAACAAGAAATAAGCAAATAAGCTAAAACAGATAATTAACTAACTCTAATAAGCACTCAGGCATAAGAATAAGCAACTAGATTAAACTAAAATGGAGAATAAGCTAAAAACTACAATCTGATCAACTACTAAAATTGCTTTGAAAAGGCGAATAAGCTTAAACAAGCTTACTCCTAAAGACAGTAAAGGAAAATGGTTTAATCTACTCTAAAAAGCTAAGGAAATCTTAAATAAGCAGAAATAATAAGCTGATAAGCTTAAATGTACCACCAGTACTAACATTTTTCACTAACATTACTAATCTTGGAGTTAGTACTGCTACCTTTGAGTTAGTACTGCTACCCTTGGAATCCAAGAAAATGAACCAGCAGTACTAACTTGGAGTTAGTACTGCTTGTTCTAAACACCCCTTAAAGTTTTCAAAAATCAATTTTCTTTTCATCCTGATTAAAAACAGATTATCAAATAACAACATAAGACACTTCTAAGCAGATTTCAATCAATAATAAGCTCCTTTCATTCAACCTTAGCAACAAACACCTATTCCTACACCAACAATTGTTCTAAGTACCTCCCTACAAAATCTTCCAACCTTTGATTCCATATTCAAGTTTGAATATAGAGTAAAATATTTAGAAGACGACTTCGTAGAATTCAAGCAAACAAACTAATTTGCTGCGGTTGTTTCTTCAATTCCCAGTATTGTTGATCCGTACCTTGCTAATAAGATGAATGAAGCTGTAAAAATAGCTGTGAAACTTCAGTCAGACAAACTTAGAGACGAGAGCTCAAGCTGAAAATGAAGACTTCATCAATAAACTTGATGACAACATTAAGAAAATAATCAAGGATCAAGTAAAAGAACAAGTTAAAGCACAAGTCTCCAAGATTTTGCCAAAAATTGAGAAGACTATAAATGAACAACTCGAAGAAGAGGTTCTGACTTGTTTATCCAATGAATCTAAGACATCCCATGCTCTAGCCGCCAACCTTTCTAAACTTGAGTTGAAGAAGATTCTCATAGATAAGATGGAAAGTAATAAGTCAATCTATAAATATGATGAACAGAATAATCTCTACAAAGCATTGGTTGATGCTTACGAAAGTGACAAACTCATACTTGACACGTATGGAGATATTGTCTCGTTTAAAAGACGTCGAGATGATGAGGATAAAGATGAAGAACCCTCCGTTGGATCAAACCAGGGGTCCAAGAGAAGAAGAGATAGAAAAGAACCAGAGTCAACTAGTGCACCAAAGGGAAAGACCTCCAAGACAACTGGCAAGTCTACTAAAGGGTCCAAATCTCATCACAAGTCTGCTCAAACAGAAGAGCCAATGCACACTGCCGAAGATTTGGAAGAACCCGCAGATCAGGAGTTTGTAACAGGAGATACTAAAGATAAACCTGATGAAGATACCTCTCATCATCCTGATTGGTTTCAAAAACCGACAAAACCTCCTACTCCCGATCATGATTGAAATAAGACTTTACATGCTACTCATGGACCTGTTTAACCTTGGCTAAGTACTTTGGCTCAGAAAGAAGATACACGTGATTCGTTTAATGGCTGATGGACACTCCTTTAGACTTCTCAGCATTCATAATGAATAGGCTTAAAGTTGATACTCTGACTCCAGAATTATTAGCCGGTCCAACATTCAACCTGATGAAAGTATCATGCAAGAGTCTGGTGGAGCTAGAATATTTCTTTGAAGAAGTCTACAAGGCAACCACTGATCAATTAGACTGGAACAACCTTGAAGGTCAGCAATATCCACATGATCTGCGAAAACCACTACCATTGATACCTAATTCTCAAGGTCATCGTGTCATCCCTTTCGATTACTTCATCAACAACGACCTTGCGTATCTAAGTGGTGGTGTCTCAAGCCAAACATATACAACTTCAGTAACGAAGACCAGGGCTGCAGATTATGGGCATATCAAATGGTTTGAAAATTTGGTCCCTAAAACAATGTGGAGTCAAGTGCCTGTTAGCTACGACAAACATGCACTCTGGGGAATCTCACATTAGGGGCGAAAACGACAACAATTCTATGGATTTGCTGCTAACAGGGAATCTGCTCGAGATGTCTACTCCAAACGCAGAATCATTGCTATCATAAATCTTCAAATAGTCAAATGGCATAATTACAAGCATCTAGATTGGATCACTGTTCGTAGAGATGATGACAAGCTGTACAAATTCAAAGAAAGCGACTTTAACAAGCTTCGCATTCAAGACATAGAAGACATGCTGCTTCTTCTTGTTCAAGGCAAATTGACAAATCTCATTGTTGAAGAACGCGTAGCTTTTAATGTCTCCTTGCGTATGTTTAAAAGAAGCGTTGTCATCAAAAGGGGTGTGGAATATCTTCAATTAGGTGTTAAAAGTTACCAAAAAAGCTCAACCTCACAAAGCTGGATACGTACAGATCAAATCTTAAACGAAGGGAAGCTTATACAACATACTCCAATCCTAGAGGTTTTATTTACCAGAACAAAGACAAGAAGAACAGATTGATGCGTATTGATGAACTACACAAGTTTAGTGACGGTACACTTAATGATGTTTGGACTACTCTTGATGATCGTCTAAAGGGGATTCAGATGATGTATCTGTGTCAGACTATCTGGAGACAAAGTGATAGAGATAAAGCAGGAGCTATGATCTAGGAAATTGATAAACAACTTAAGACCAGGAGGATTATGCGGAGTTTGGGGAAATTTATTGGTGGGAGACCGTACGAGGGTAACTTTTGACTGCTGCAAAGGACCATATGATTTAGCATATGATGTCCTTATCATAACAGGTTAATCCTCGTGAATAATTATAACTTGTGAATTTGTGTATATGTAGTATAGACATTACGGTAATATTAAGGAGTGCTCGAGTATAAATTTTTTCAAGAATTTCTTAGTAAATTCAAAATTTTTCAACTTATTATACTCAGTACTGTCTTATATACCCTCATAAATTAAGGGGGAGCATTAAAATGTTTCTTATAGATTGTGTGTAACATTTTATCCCTGAACGTTTAATCAATTGATATCCAAAATATCAAAGGATTAACATTTTAGATAAGGGGAGAAAATGTGATTAAACTGCATCTAATTTGTATTGAAATGTGATCATATAAAATGTACTCAATGCACTCCACACTTAGCATGTACTACGATTACGATGCACATGTTAAGGGGGAGCTTTTTGTGATGAAAAACTCTCAAAGTTAAATCTTTGATAGTATATATCAAACACTTTGTTTGAAATTTTTCAATGTTATTAGTTTTGATTGAGATAGAATACCCAAAAGACCGACCATGTACTTAAATTTATGGAGTTATAAGGTGGTTAGGCAAAGGTATTCAAATCCATATCCAGTCAAACCGGAGGACTACCCAGGATACCACTAGATAGTGTATAAGTCCATTAGGGTATGATACAAAAGGAGAAAAAGTGAAGAATCCTGGAATAATGTTCGACTGAAGATGGAGGCTAGCATTGGAAAAAACCCAACCATTGTAAGTTTATGAAGTCTCGGTAACAATGAGGGGTTAAAGAATGAAAAATAAATGTAAGGATAAAAGGTGAAAAGAAAGAAGCCCTCCATACACTTAGGCAGAAACCGGGTCAATACATAAACCGTCAGAACCACTAAGTTGCTGTCTGACATTGAAGATAGTCATGGACCCAATGACGCTATGCACAACCCTCCCTAGCCATTCAAGGTCTCTTAATAGACTCTTGTTTCATTTCTCACAGAGATTACACGCATTTCTATTAACTTTCTCACTTTGAGTTAGTTTGATAATTGAAAAGGTGGCAGTCAGCTCCAGCCTCCGATCACTAAAACCAAAGTGCACTATTGAGTCTAAGCCAAAAAGAGACATCCATAAATCTCATTAGACACTTTTCAAATTAAGCTGCTAAACACACAATGTGAAATAACAAGATTATAATAAGAAGTCCTCTCATTATCCTTGTGATTTTTTACAGACTCTTAGTGATATCCTTTTACAATGAAGATAGGAAATCCTGCTTGAGCCACATCAAACAAGCTCATGGTATCCCTTGTGCGATTCTAATGAATCAAACTGGAAAACTAGAAATAAACAGTGTTGCGATCTATAAGAATCAAACTTTTTCCAGGAAATGGATTTAACGTTGCTAATGAATTTTTGAAATGATTAACACTCCTTAATTTGATGTGGTCCCACAAAAACACTTTTTGCAATTGATACAATCGATTGATTTTCAAATTGATTTTTCTATTCAATCGTTGAGACTTCGACTTGCTGGTTCACTCATACCGTGTTGTCTGCTTTGAGACACTTCGGTAATGAGAACGGCTAGTGCAGCTGCGAAACCCTTTCAAGGAGATTCTTTGGAATTCTACCTGATCACAGGCAGTATTTATACTGATCAACAGGGAACCATGGTTATTACAACCGTATTAGACAAGGTGACAAAAACACTCTCGTCCATATCTGTTGATTATCACTAACCTAAACTTGCAGGTACTCCCGATGATTGGTGCAGCTGATTCCCGACGAGTCATGATTCATAACCACATGCTCATACCCGATCAACTAATATAAAGACATCATGAAAGCTCAAGTACATGTTTCAAGACTTCCGCAACATTGAAACCGACGACTTTCCTATGAAGTGACGAAGAATTAAAGTTTAAAGAATATCAAAGAAAGTATCCGTCACTTTCTGATACCTTGAACGTCTAACTAGAAGTGACCGAGAAGTAGTTAAAGTTAAAGAAATTCAAGAAAGATGCAATATTAAAGTATTTATTAAAGTCAACAAATCAAGAAAGGAATAGCCTGACGGTCTATGTTGTGGATTCTAGATTTGATGAGACAAAAAAAAAAAAGAATGAAAACACAAGGACAAAATTGTAATTTACAAAAAACATCAATCTGGTGGAGAATAGGAAGAATAAAGATAAAGAATTTCCAAAGATCCTCCTTAATAATGATAAAGAATACAGAAGGATATTAGAAGACATTCTTAAATTGTTTTAAATATATTGTTTGTTCTTATCTTCTATTGTAAGCCTTGATATCTCTCTATATAAAGAGATTATCAGGCATATGGTTTAGATATCCATCCATAGAAAACTAGAGCTCTCCCAATGAGAGTCTAGATAGTTAGATAGCAAGTCGACTAGATGAGAGTCGAACAGTACACCCAAGATAGTTGTGTGAGCCCCAAATTATAGTTTGGGTAATAGGGAAATCGTTCAATAAAGAAAACCTTGTGATAACATTGATTGTGTTCTTTATTATTTCGCTGCGTGTTATTAATCATTGTTATTGTTCATCCTAGATATATAAGATCTAATCAATCTTGTGCTATAAACGATTTATCAATTGGTATCAGAGCCTTGTGCTTGATATCAGGGATCAACAGGTTGTATTTAATTGCTGAATGTATAAAGAAAAGGTGTGTCGATTTATTGATTCTTGGTAAAAGTCAATTTGGTGAAGCTAGGGTTTATCTAAAATCCTAATGTGAATCAACAGGTCACGTAACACATTTAAAAGAGAAGATCAAGATTTTGATTGATCGTGTTTGGACAATGATGTGTTTTATGGTATTTGTTTACATTTACTAATGTACATAAGTGTTCAAGATCAAACCCTAATTCGCTAAGCAGCTAGTTGTACAACAAAAGAAACATAGTTGTTGTGTTCGTGGACATGAAGAAAGTGTATGTTGCTTTGATTACATACATCAGCAGGTTCAAAAGTTGTGACTACAGCAGATAGAAACCCTAATCAGTAGGTTTAGGGTTTGGGTTAATAAATGATGTTATGGTCATCATTTGTTGCTGGTTTGGATGTCATAGCAATTAAAGTTTTTTTCTTGATCCTTTTGTGCTATCAATTGATCAAAACCTAGTCAAATAGGATTTTGAGCATCTTTATGAATTTGAGTATGTGTGGTGGTTTGTAATGCTGCACAGTTGGGTGATATTTTAATATAATTGCTGAAAGCATACCCTTTTTTTACCTTGGATTCTGTTCATATGAATTTAAACGACAACAACAACAGCAGCAGCAGAACATGGGGTCTTCAAGATCTTATTAAAGGTTCCTATAATCAACCAGGTTTGTGTTTCGTGTATTATTAGGGTTTCCTAATGATTAAGGACGTGTTTGATTGTGTTCGTTGTCTGCTTTGAGCTGTAATATATTTAGGCTTCATTGAAAATTTTATGCTGTACGGTTGTTAATTAATCCAGGTGTATAAAGAAGGTTTCAAGTTCACGTACAACATTAATTGTGTTCCTTATAATTTTATGCTGCTTATTGAGTTTTCGTTGGCTTCAAGAAACAGTGCTCAAGTTATTATAGCAAGTTTATGAACAAGATTTGTAATTAATACTGATTGTGGAGGTTTGTGCTGCTTGTTCAATTGATTACATGTTTCTACTACCTTTGATGTGTTAATGCTGCTTATACGTTACTACTTGGGCTTAAAAGGTTTTAAAAGTAGATTAAAAGTCAGTGCTGCTCAATGGATGTTTACGTGTATTTGTTAATACTGCTGCCAAAAGAATGTTGGTTAAGCAATATTATATGTTTCTACTGTTTGGGATCAAGCTACTGTTTGACATGGTATATAGGCCCAAAGTGATTTTGGTTTTGAAGTACAGTTTACTGTTTTACATATGTATACATGTACTATTGGGCTCAAGGAAGTTTTAATTAATGCTGTTTGAGTATGAATTTGTACTGCTAAGGAAAAATGATTAATACTGTTCATGCACAAGTGGGGTTAGTACTGTTTAAAGGTGATTAGTACTGCTGCTTCGCCCAAGAAATTTGTTTTGATACAGTTCAATATCAACCAGAAAAGCAGTTCGTACTGCTAGCTTTGTACGATTCGGATAGTACACTTACTTGGTTTTTCGGAGGAATTTGGATCTTGTACAGAACTATTTTCAAAAAGTATTATTCTTATGGAATTATTGGCTTTTTTTAGAGATTAAATTTTGAAGATGTGATTACGAAGACAATTGAATATTGCTTATTTGATGTTGAGTTGAGTTTTCACAATTAGGGATATCCACTAGTTAGTGTAGAAGTCCTTAGGTATGATACAAAAGAAGAAAATGTGAGAATCGAGAAAAGTGCCGACTGAGATGAAGCTAGCACTAGAATAACCCAACAAGGTGTTAGTTATGAAGTCTCGGTAAGCACTAAAGGGGTTGAAGAATGAAAAATAAATGTAATGATAAAGGGTGAAAAGAAAGAATCCCTTCATACACTTAGGCAGAAACCGGGTCAATACATAAACTGTCGGAAACACTAAGGTGTTGTCTGACATTGAAGACAGTCATGGACCCAGTGACACTAAGCATAACTCTCCTTAGCCACTTAAGGTCTCTTAACAGACTCTTGTTTCATTTCTCACGAAGATTACATGCATTTCTATCGACTTTCTCACTCTGAGTTAGTTGATATTGAAAAGGTGGCAGTCCGCTTCAGCCTTTGATCACTAAAATCAAAGTGCACAAGAGATCATCTATAAATCTTATTAGGACACTTGTCAAAATTATGCTTGTTATCTCACACAATGTGAATAACGAGAAATATACTAAGATTCCTACGCATTATCCTTGTGATTTTGCCAAAACATCCGAGTGATATAATTCATAATGAATATGGAAATCCTGCTTGAGTCAACATCAAACAAGCTTATGGTAGGTGACTTATGCGATTCTATACGAATCAAACTTGTGACAACTGGAAAGAAACGATGGTGCGATTCTATAAGAATCAAACTTGTTCCAGGTTATGAATTGTCGATTGATAATGAATTTTGAAATGATTAACACTCTCGATGTGTCACAAAACCACTTTAACAAGTAACACGTCGATTGATTTTCAAATTGATTTTTCTATTCAATCGGTGAGACTTCATCTTGCTGGTTCACTCATACCGTGTTGTCTGCTTTGAGACGCTCCGGTAATGAGAATGGCTAGTGCAACTGCGAAACCCTGTCAAGGAGGTTCTTCGGAATTATACCCGATCACAAGCAGTATTTATACTGATCAACGGGAAGTGACAAAGAAACTTTCATCCATATCTGTTGATTATCACTAACCTAAACCTGCAGGTACTCCCGATGATTGGTGCAGCTGATTCCCGACGAGTCATGATTCATAGCCACATGCTCATACCCGACCGACAAACATAAAGACATCATGAAAGCTCAAGTACATGTTTCAAGACTTCCGCTACTCTGATACCGTACGTCTTTCTTGAAGTGACAAAGTATTAAAGTCAAAGAATTTCAAAGAAGTTTCCGTCACTCTGATACCGAACATCTTTCTCGAAGTGACGAAGTGTTAAAGTTAAAGAATTTCAAGAAAGATGCAACATTAAAGCTTTTCAAGTCAACAAATCAAGAAAGGTATGAGCATGTCGGTCCAGAAGTCACAAGTTCACAAGATGGCCAAGGTCACAAGATGGCGAAAAAGAGATTATGCTTGGTTGATGATCTCAAGGTGTTCAAGATCACATTCAAGACAAGCTGAGGAACAAGCTCAAGACCTAAAGTCTATAATCACTACATCAAATCACAAGTTAATGATTGAAGTTAAACGAGCTCAAGACTAAAGATAAAGCATAGTATGCTAGGTTTAAGTTTTTTTTAATGGAGCGACCTCCCTTAGGGGAGATTGTTAGGAATACGAAATTCTTAGGAAAGTGTCGGTCGCTTCCATAGATAACAGTCGTTAGCTCGTTAGGTAATTTTTAGAAACTTACATAGTTAGTTAGCAAAGGCCCATGGATAAACCCATGCAAGCCCAAGCCCACTTGCCATTTGTAAGTATAAATACACCTCTCCCTGCCTTTTGAGCGGAATGTGGTTGTTGTATTTTTCATATAGAATCACATTTCATGTTCTTGTCTTTCTCTCTCTAAAATACTTACTTCCTTCCTACTTTCTCTCTCTAGTTCTTGTTGTTAGAGATTACTAATATTCTTCAACCTTTTCCTAAGGTTTTACCTCATCATCCATAAAAGTAACTTTCCCATCAATAATTAAATTTTCAATATTATCAATTTTCTCAATAATAGGAGTAGTACTAGGACTACTAGAATTCACATTCCAGAATGAAGATCCACTAGAATTGGCCTCTTGGCTGGCTAAATTTGAAGCCCCCCATTGGTACCCAAGTCCACATCATTTTCAACCAAGTTAAGCACATCAAATAGGTTTGACTTACTAACCTCTTTAGTAGGCTCCATGTTTTCTTCTTATTTACGTTAGTATTGACAGTAGGATTTTTAGAAACACGTTGATAAACTAGTTTTGCTGGTTTAAATCTTACTTTCGGGACTAACCGGAACACCTCTAGGATTTTGACTAGGCTTCTTTAAGTTCTTCGTCTCACCAACACATATATTCTTGTGACATTCCTTTTGAAAATGACCAAAAACCTTACAACGCGCACACCTAGGAGGTTTCCACTCATACTCAACACGAATATTACACGTATAGAAGCCCTCCCTAGCAATTTTAGGCATAGCCACCACAATGTTATCTTTCAACTCTATATCAGCTCGAAGCTAAATCATAGCTCTAGCATAGCTTGACATGCCTTATGATTACATGCACATATCAGACGTATAAGAGTCAAGCATTAAACGAGTACCAATTTAAGTAGCAATGACACTCAAGCCATCCTCACTAAACATCGTAACAGGGACACCATGGAGTTTAACCTAAATTGGAACACTATCAAAATCTTCTTTCAATAAGTTCACATCCGGATGCCACTTTTTCAAAATAAGCGGATTAGTACGAATAACCTACAGACCATTTTCAAGCATTGCATCCAACCTATCCATAGAGCTAAATTGAAAAGAGAATAACCCGGTAGAAGAGTTAAGCATTGATCTAACCATGCCATATTTACCCCAAGTATTCCTAACATAGTTAGCAACAACGGGGTAAGCCACCCGCTTTCCTAAGAAGAAACCATATGCAGTATTAGCAAATCTGTGGAAACTAGAAGGGGGGGGGGGGTTGAATAGTTTTTACCGTTTTAAAATAAAACTTAGATTGTCAACTTATGTGAACTCAAGAGATATACACAAGTTTATATGATAGCGATGTAATAAGTAAATAAGTAATCTACGAAGTATGAATAAGTAAAGATAAGAAAGATCAAACCGATGACACAATGATTTATAGTGGTTCGGATACGAAGCTCCTCTTCGCCCTACTCTACTCCCCAAGTACCCAACTTGAGAGTTATCTTCACTATGTCAACAAGCTCCCTTTAGGCGGAGAAAACCGTACACGTCGCTTACACTTTTTTCAGTACTAAGTTAAATACCGAGTTCTACTTCGAGATAGGACCAATCTAACACACTATGTATTTTATAGCCTAAATACTAACCTATCATACACATTGATATTGCGCGCGCAGCCGCAGCACCCCACAACCCACAACACAAATATACAAGATGAATATTATACACCAATGGAATGAACACAAAACTAAACCTAATAACACTGAAGCATGATGTCTTCGTATGTGTTCTTCACTAAAGAGTAGAATGAGTTGATCACTTGTAATAAATTATGTAACAAGTATAATGATCAAAGAATATGAAAAAGATAAAAGATATGTGTAAAAATATTTGTTAAGAGTTGTATAAAATGAAGACTTAAGGTTGCTATTTATAGGCAACACTTTGAAATTCAAATGCTGTCCCACATAGCTGGTCGATGCGATCTACTGATCCACCATCAGCTGGATATGTCCCTTGTCATGGTGGATCCGTTGGAGGAGCTGGGACAGCTTTTGTCATTTTGTGATTAACCCCAAATCTTTACAAAATATTGTTTTGTACTTAATAAAACTTGTTTACTAGATTCTTCTAGATCAAAATATTTCTTATCACCAATAAGGAAAGATTTTCTAAATTTGGGAAGATTTGGAAAGATTGTTTCCACTTATGGTTAATCTTAATTTTGTCCTTACATGATTAATAAACTAGTCCTTATAATTAATCATGTGGTTAACTTATATCATTTTGATAGAAAAAGGTTTATAAATGCAAATAATATTTTTCTTTGATCATTAACTATGTTTAATAATGCCAAATTCATACCTTAAGTGATTTGTCGTCGTCTAGTAAACTTTCGACTAAATAACTTGTTTACGTAAACTTTTACGTGGTATGACATTATATTTGTTATTATCAAAACATGAAGATCATTAAATATAAATATCGTTTTTGCCCGAATATTTGTATTAACAATCTCCCTCTTTTTGATGATGACAAAATATAAACTCATGCTTATTTAAAAGTTACTAAATAAGTATTTAGTTGATCAGTTTACTTCTCTTCTCCCCCTTTTTGTCGAAGCAAAAAGTGTTGTACAGGCATTCCTTCCTCACTGTAAACGATCCTGACAATACTTTTAAAGTTTCTTGCAAGTCTTGTCTTGGCGAATGCTAAGTGTCTTGGATACGAATGCAATGCAAAAAAATTAAAGACTAAATTACAAGTGCTCCCCCTTGGTGTATACTCCCCCTCGCTTGGGGCACCAAGGAATCAAGCTATGGATGTTTGCTATAAAACAAAGTTAGTAGACAAGCAAATATATGTATGACACATATACATTTAAGCAATAAACACCCATTATCAACACAATAATATAATTAATGTTAAATCCATTATAAGGGGTAAAACATAAATTTGGCATAGAAGCCCATTAGACAATACATTTAAACTAGAAAAGAAAAGAAAACATCTAAAAATCTTAAATCTTGGGATATAATCTTGTCTTCTATATAATCCAAAGGGTTTGAGGTACCACAAGAGTGGATTTAGTGCGGGAAGTATGGTGAGTTTGATGGGGATCCAAGGTGATGTTGGATGTATGAACAAATAAAATGAACACCTTCTTGTAGGCGTTGGAGTTGGTCAACTTTATTGGTACACCATCTACATATGAGTAGATGAAGGTTGGGATTGGTGTTTGGAATTAAGGGATCAAATTTGTTATGGAGAGAGGGTTTTTCATTTTGTGGGAGTGTTGATGTGGTAAGTTTTATACACGTAAAATATATACTAATATAACCTTAAGAGCAATTAAGAAAATTCCCTAAGGAAAATTCACTCTCAAAAATATATATAATATAATAAATATGCGTATAATAAACAGGTTAAGTTATGATCACCCGGGTCGATAATCCCCAATGACTAGTGAAAATGAAACCTCGTAATAGACCGGATTCTGATTTGAATTAAGTAAAGATATTTGATTTTGAAAGCTATGACTACTAAAATAATGGACAATTAATCAAATATGGAAAACAAATAAAACGCGATTGTTAAGCAAGTAAACTAATTTTAATCCCTAAAAATGTAAACTAAATTTATAAACCTAAGATATGACAAAAGAAAATTTTAAAAACAGAAATTACTATTTTTGGCTTTTTAGTTTAAAAGATATAAATTTTCTAAAATTTAAACTAATTAAAAACTATGAAAATAATAAAACTATTAAAAATAAAGCCTTAAAAATTTTATAAAAATTACACTAAATAAAGAAGGTGTGCAAAAATTTTATAAAAATAAAAGCCTTAACTTTTATCTTTTTATAAAAGTCTAATTAAACTAATTAAAACTAAACCCTAACTATTAATTAAAACTTAATAAACTAACTTGGGAACTAACTGTGAAAAAGACTTGAGGACTAACGGGCTAAAATATTTAACGGGCAAGGATTAACTGGAAAACAACTAAAACAGAAAAATTACAGGAATGGTCCCTGAGGACTTACCCCGACAACAAACTAAGTCCAATTATAAGCTCAAATTCTTAAAAGTGCTTATCACTAAAAACTTGAAAGAGCAAAGTTGTAAAGGAAGCTAGGGAGAACAACTTTAACAAAAGCACTTTGGTCTGAAACTCAAAGATAAGCTCTAAAAGAGCTTCTCAATAAGCTGTTACAGAAACTAGGGGTTTGGGCTTAGTTTTACCAAAACAGCTATAATAAGCTCAAATTAAGCATAATGTGAAAAAAGAAAAGAGTTCTAGGAAGTTTATGAGATTCTTTATCTATAAATGCAAAGAAAAATAAGCTAGAAGTATTTTTAAACTAATGAAATTAAGCATGAACTAAGCAAACTCAGAAAATAAGCAAAGAACTCAAATTCCAAATAAGCTAAAAACTTTTAAAAAGCTAAACTAGACTCTAGAACTTAAAGAACTTATTAAACTACTTATGATTCATCTATATAGGCTATAAAATCTAGAATCATTAGCTAAATTAACAAATTAAGATTCTACTTAAGTTCCTACTATTTTTGGTTTTTTATGTTTTTAAAAGACTTTTGACAGCAAAAATAAGCTAGGTAAATAAGCTAGAAAATGAAATTAAAGTCCTAATCTATATTACGCTATAACTAAACTATAAGATGCTAAAAGATAAGCTATTAAATCCTACAATTACTGGCTTAAATTGATATTTGAATTTCAGCAGTACTAACTAACTTAGTACTGCTGATGCAGAGTTCTCTTTTTAAAACAGCTGAATAAGCTAAAAAGATAAGCAGTAAATTGAAAACTAAAACCTAAATTATATTAAGCTATATCTAGATTACTTCTAACTTGAATTTGAAAACCTAAATCCTATTTTTACTCAACTAAAAATTAAGCCTAAGGTAGCAGTACTAACTTTTGTTAGTACTGGTGGCAGTACTAACTTATTGCTAGTATTGGTGCACTTTTGCACAAATGCAAAACGAACATGCAGGTTTCCTAAGGGAAACACTGCACTAAAACACACTCAATTAGAGTGTTTAAACAAAGTCCAAGCAAGATCTAAGCCTTGGAGGGCTTAGATCAGAATTTCACAAGTAAAATCAAAGGGAAAAATCCCCTAGTGCACATGCGAGCTTACTAAGCCATAAAATCATTAATAGCTTAAACTAAAACCTCAAATCTACTCAAAACCTTATCAATTAAGACAATCAAAATATCCAAAAAGAAATCACAAACTGCATTTGACTTTTAGATGGCAAACTAGCTTAAACCAAACACTACTTTACAACTAAGACATTTATGATTAAGCTACTACTTTGAAATCTAGTAAACAAGTGCTTAATACCAGACAATTAACAGATTAAAATTACTTTAATAAGCATGACTTAACAACTAAATAAGCAATAATCTAAGACTTAAGCTATTTTACTATGTTTTTGGTTTTTAGAGGTTTTTTTAAGACAATAATAAAATGAAAACTTACTTGAAGCTTCAGCTTAACAGAGGCTTAATAGAACAGCTACTAGCTCTAGCTTATCCAAATGGATAAGCTAGTATAAGTCCATGGGAGCTCTTCCATGATAAGCTCCCCTTCCATAAGCTAATATCCAATAAGTTCAAGGTACTTAGCTGTTTATAAAGGTTTAGGTAAATTAAAATTTAACTTGAGCTCAATTATTAGCTTAGAGACAAATAAGAGTTTATTCAGTAGCTTATGATCTTTAGCTTATCATTTAGAGGAAAGTAAGAGCTTATGAGAGTTAACAAAAGAGCTTATGACACAATAAAACTGAATTTCATTAACAAAAGATACTAATTACATTACTTTAAAAGGAAATTACAAAACATTTAAAGAAAATTATAATAAGCCAAAATGAAATTTTAAGCTACTAAAAAAAACTCGATCTCGTTGTGTGTGTGATATGTGAGCTATTTATAGCCTATTGGTGAAGCTTCCAGACCCTTGAGTGCTTCCCACGCCTCTTCTAATCCAACCTGTACAATCCTTTAATGATTGGCAAATCATTATTAGCCGTTAGATCAATAGGTAGCTCACACGGATTGCCAGCGTGGCAATCCGTGATTGAGACACCTTGTATTTTTTTAGGCATAATTTAGTGTAAAAAATGAGTCCCCTTGTGCTTTTTTGCCAAAGCCACGATTGATCCTTGCTTGAGTTTTGGCCAATGGGAGCTTGATAAGACTGATTTGACCTTGCCCTTGTGCTAATGACCTCTTGAATTACCTTAATTACCCATCAATTTTAAGTTGCCCTTTGTTTTTTACTGCTTGGTGAAACGGGGAAGGGACGATGAATAGTAAAAAGGCATTTGCGCCTTTTTATAATTGAATTGGGGTAATTCAGTTTAAAATTTTAGGAAATGGCACATTTGGTCCTTGTCTTTGGTTTATAAAAGGTGTAGGTGTAAAGTGACTTTCAGAAATGGCAACAATGGCCCTTGGAGTTTTATGAAAAGGGTATTGGGCTAGGAATTAGGCTTTTGGTGTAAGTCATGGATCCGGGTAAGGTTATTTTAAGGGGTTTTGGCCCATTAAAGGTTTAGGGACCATTTGTGTAACATTTGAAGTTTGGAATGACTGAAATGAAACATTTAGGGTTTGTCTTTTAGTGCTTTAACTTCTGTTGACCAAGGTTGACTCGAGGTTGACTTTTTCTGGCTTTGGCTTCTGGCTTTTGCACTCTTCTGTTCTCGTGTCCGTGTTTCTTGTTTTTGATGGTTTTCTGGTGATTTCTGATATATCCGTATCTGTATACACAAAACACGAAAACAAGTATATTTTTGTCATTTTTGTTGTATTTTGGGCTTATTTGGGCCATTTTAGGTATAAATGGATATGTGTATTTTACACCTATCAAAATTCCCCAAACTAAACAATTGCGTGTCCTCACGTAATATCACATGCCTTATAACCAAATACCTCGAAACTTCCCCAAACTAAACCTTTGAAAAGTAGCAAAGATTTTTGTTGAGAGAGCTAAGAGATCACAAGTTATAAAACACCCGAATTCCCATTTTCAAAACTTTTTCTCTTTTTATGATTTTTCTTGATATATTCCTAACTACAACTTATTTGTGTTGACATAATGTATTGTTTTCATTACCTCATTGGTAACTTTAAGGATCATAGAACAAAAAGCACAATTAAGTGTCTAAAAGATAACTTCATCATTCCCGATTTTTCACTTTTCCCATGCTAAGCTTTAAAAACAAGATCATTGTTAATTACAAGTCATGACACTAACACTACTCATAAATACTAAATGTGTACTTACTTTTCCTCCCGCAAATCCTACTTTTGTATCTCAAGATTTTACTTAAGTCATATACCCGAAGGCTCTTTAAGACTTTTATTTCGATACTTATTAATTCTAAAAATAAAGCGTCACTGTTAAGAACGCAATAATTAGCTCCTAGCCCTTTTCAAAAGATCAAATGTCATCAAGATTAAAGTCCACATCGAAGCAACTAAAATTTGGCTTTTATTAGGCTACTTAAGCAAGGCACCATTCATGTCATATACCCTAAGGCTCTTTAAGACATGAATGGACCAATCTTATTTGCACCATATACCCTTAGGCTCTTTAAGGTACAAAATAAGACAAAAATTAAGCAACATTATTAAACCTCAGTCCTTTAGAAGGCTACAACATCGGCCACGCCTCTGACAAGATGTAGCAAACATATTTCGACTTCGGTAACTTCCTCGACCTTTTAGAAGGCTGTAACATCGGTTGTGAGCCGGCAAGATACAACAAACTTTTATCAGTCTCGGATTATTATTGAATTCTACTTATCCCATATACCCTAAGGCTCTTTAAGGAATAAGCAAAATATTTATTAATGTGATACATATAGTATGCCAAATTAAGTATTCCTGATGTGTACTCATCCTAATCACAAAGGAACTAAAGAAAACTTCTATTAGCTAATTATTAACCAAAAAACCATACAACTCTATTTATTAAACATTTATATATAAAGGTGAAACAAGCTAATGGGAGAAAAAGCCACAATTAACACTTATGAGCTTGAAAGAAAACCAACTATTCTACGTTTAATGTCATGACTTATAAATAACACTATCATTTCTCGTTCTTCGCAAAAGAAATTCGCAAATACTTAGCCTATATAAAATCCAACTCGGCATATTTAAAATCTACTTGAGATTAGCACAAGTCTTCATTTACTAACGATTCAAGTCTAGCATGTTTAAAGTCTACATGAGACTAGCACAAACTATCATCATTAATTGTTAAGGGAAAAAGCTAGAACTCTACACGTACGATCGGGTCAAAAATTACTTCTTATTCTTACCAACGGAAAACCTACATTCGTGTCTTAACACTTTTTATTATTTTATTATTATTATTTTTTTTTTTTTACACAATAAGATCTTAAAAATTTTAAATTTTTGTGGGAAAACGGGTACGTGAGAACAAAACAATAAACAGGCAACATCAAATCGATAGATTCCCTCCCCAAACTAAAACGAAACATTGTCCTCAATGTTTAAAGTCGGGTCTCTACGTAAATCTAAGCCGTTTATGAATTATGCAAAGATAAACGTGAATCGATAAGATGAAAGGTTATTGGATTTCCCCAAACTAATTTTACATAAAGGAAAGGAAGCTCGAGTGAAACGGGATATAACATCGGACACGAGAGGCTTCAGAAATTGTTGGATCAATCCTGCAAAAATCACAACAAACCATAAACAACAAGAAACGGTAGAGGATAGCCACAACACATCACAACACATTAGAATTAGAAAGAAAATAGAAAAGGATAAGCATGGGGTGAACTCCCATAAAGCGGCTTGTTTTTGGTCACCGAGTCACAAGCTCAACTCGATCCCTGAATTTATTTGTCCTTAGGGAGAGTATGGAGATCCGGGACTACCTTGGTTGGTATGTCCCCTCCGAAGTAATGTTTCACATGGTGACCATTTACTTTGAAATTCGGGCCATCGGGTTGAGATAATTCAACTGTTCCGTATGGAAAAACTTGAGTGATAGTAAAAGGCCCCGACCAACAAGTTTTAAGCTTTCTAGAGAATATCTTTAACCGGAGTTGAAGAGTAAAACTTGATCTCCAACATTGAAGATTCGATTCTTGATCTTTGAGTCGTGAAGCTTCTTCGTCTTCTCCTTATAAATTAATGAATTCTCATAAGCTTGATCTTGAAGCTCGTTAAGTTCATTTAGTTGCAGCTTCCGATGATCACCCGCGGTTTTGATGTCGAAATTTACGTGCTTAAGAGCCCAATATGCTTTGTGTTCCAATTCGACTGGTAAATGACAAGACTTTCCATAAACGAGTTGATAGGGTGTGCATCCGATCGGTGTTTTGAAAGCGGTTCAGAATGCCCACAAAGCATCGTCCAGCTTGTCAGACCAGGAGGTATGGTTTTCTCCGACCGTCCTTTCAAGAATACGCTTAAGACCACGATTTGACACTTCAACTTGACCACTCGTTTGAGGGTGGTAAGCGGTAGCTAAACGATGTGTGACTCCATATTTAGACATCACTTTGGCAAATTGATCATTACAAAAGTGGGTCCCACGATCGCTTATTATAGCTCTCGGTGTTCCAAATCGGGCAAAAAGAGACTTTAAAAATTTCACAACTACACGAGCATCGTTAGTGGGGAGCGCCTTCGCTTCAACCCATTTTGAAAGATAGTCAACTGCTACAAGGATATACTTATTCCCTTTGGATGACGGAAAAGGTCCCATAAAATCAATACCCCATATGTCGAAGATTTCACAAACTTGGATAGCGTTTTGAGGCATTTCATCACGTTGAGAAATTTTGCCTTGTCGTTGGCACGTATCACAAGATTTGATCATCGAATGAGCATCTCGATATATAGTGGGCCAAAAGAAACCGGCATCAAATACTTTTCGAGCGGTGAGATTGGCACTATGATGGCCCCCGGTGGGTCCTTCATGACAAGCCTTGAGGATTTCAAGAGCTTCGTGTCCATGTACACACCTACGAATGATTTGATCCGCACATATACGAAAGAGGTAGGGATCATCCCAGAAATAATGTTTTACGTCTTTGAAAAATTTCCTCTTTTGTTGAGTTGACATTCCTTTTATGATAAAATTCCCCGCATGGTAGTTTGCAAAATCGGCAAACCATGGGGTACTTCCGTTTGATATAACTCCAAGAGTTTCTAAAGGAAAATGTTCGTTAATGTCTTTGTTTTCCAAAACATCTTTGTGAGGATTCTCGAGTCTTGACAAATGATCGGCGGCTAGATTTTCACTTCCTTTCTTGTCAAGAATGGTGATATCGAATTCTTGTAAAAGTAATACCCATCGAAGCAATCGTGGCTTGGCATCTTGTTTGTTCATGAGGTATTTCAAAGCGGAGTGGTCGGTATAAACAATGCTTTTAGATAAGACAAGATATGGCCGAAACTTTTCAAAAGCATACACTACGGCGAGCATCTCCTTCTCCATTGTAGTGTAATGAATTTGAGCTTTGGTCATCATCTTACTAGCATAATGAATTGGTTGAAAATGCTTAGTCTTACGTTGTCCAAGAACCGCACCAATCGCAAAATCGCTCGCGTCACACATTAATTCAAAAGGTAGGTTCCAATCCGGGACAACTAAGATCAGAGCTTCGGTAAGCTTCTTCTTAAGGGTTTCGAAAGGATTGATACAATCTTGAGAAAATACAAAAGGTGTGTCTTTTTCGAGAAGGTGAGTTATTGGTCTAGAAATCTTGGAAAAGTCTTGAATGAAACGACGGTAAAATCCCGCATGACCTAAAAAATGTCTAACTCCTTTGATGGTAGTTGGATGAGGGAGTTTAGCAATCACATCGACTTTTTCTCGGTTGACCTCAATTCCGGACTTTGATATCTTATGACCTAAAACAATTCCTTCTTTACACATGAAATGACATTTTTCCCAATTAAGGACAAGATTTGTGTCTTCACATCTTTTTAACATTCGTTCAAGATTAGAAAGACATGAATCAAAATTATCACCAAAAACGAAAATATCATCCATAAACACCTCCATTGTCTTTTCTATCATGTCGTGAAATATTGCCATTATACAACGTTGAAAGGTTCCAGGAGCATTACATAAACCAAATGGCATATGACGATAAGCAAAAGTACCATACGGGCACGTAAAAGTCGTTTTCTCTTGATCATGAGGATCAATTGGAATATGAAAATATCCTGAAAAACTATCTAAGAAACAATAAAATTCACTGCCGGCTAAACGTTCTAGCATTTGATCCATGAATGGGAGAGGAAAATGATCTTTACGAGTCGCTTTGTTAAGCTTCCGATAATCGATACATACTCTCTATCCGGTAACTAGACGTGTCGGAATTAATTCATTCTCTTCATTTGCAACGACGGTCATTCCTCCTTTTTTAGGAACACAATGGATTGGACTAACCCACGGGCTGTCGGAGATCGGGTATATCATTCCGGCATCAAGAAGTTTAATCACCTCCTTCTTAATGACTTCATGAATTTTCGGGTTCACCCGTCTTTGACTTTGCACCGATGGTTTACAATCGTCTTCCATCAAAATCTTATGAGTACAAAAACGAGGGTCGATACCCTTGATATCGGTTATTTTCCAAGCAATGGCACGTTTATGAGATTTAAGAACATTAATGAGAGCTTCTTTTTGATCGTTTTTTAAACCTTTTGCTATGATGACGGGTAACTTATCGTTTTCTTCCAAGAAAGCATATTCTAAGTGAGATGGTAAGTCTTTTAATTCCAATTCCGGAGGCTCTTCAATTGAAGATTTGGCCTCGGTAACTTCACTTTGCTTAAGGTCCATCGGAGGAAGTTGAAACGGGTCATCATTTAACAATTGTTCAAGCACATAAATGTCTTCCTCCGGATCACAATCATCATGATCACTTTCCAAAGAGATTGATTTGTCATAAAGAAAAGCATCAATTTTTTCCAAAGTAAATTCGGAAGTAAACGGCTCGGACATCAAAGTGGGATTGCCACTTGAAAAATCATCACTAGGAAATCCTAACAATTCCGGAACATACTCCTCACAAATTTCATCAATGATGTCAATTCGGTTTACTGATCCTCAAAACTTATATCAAAACGCAAATCTTGAAACATTTGAAAAATCTTTTCTTTTTGGTATGAAGCTTTTTCTTGATTCTTTTGTTTGTCTTGTCTTGAAGGGTAAGGAATATTTTCCTTAGGTACCGTCTTCGGAATCTCAGGTTCCGGTATCGGAGTCGATTTTGGTAAAGTCTTCTGAATCTCGGGTTTCGAAATTGGTTTAGGGATAACCGGAGGTAGGATTTGAGCGGTACTTCCTTGGAATTCATTTTACTCCTCATCCATTATTTCCTCGGTCTCTCATTCCACTACCTTTTTTAGGGAAGGTTTAGTTAGATTCGAGGGTCCCTCGTAAGCTACACCACTTCGGGTAGTGATCGCTTTCATCTCACCCTTTAGGTTAGGAATCGTATTACTCGGAAGAGTACCCAAAGGTAAGGCTTGGGCTTGAAAAAAACTACTTAACATGTTTTGAAGATTATTTTGCAACGTGTTTTGAAAAGCATTATTTTGACTCATCAAAGCGGTTTGTTGATTCTTGATGGTATTTTGAATCTCGTTCTTTAACTCTCCTTTCATCGAAGTGATTTGGTATTGCAAATTCCTAATCGTTTGATCATTAGACTTCTTGTAATTCAAAAAATCATTTGAAAAATCGTTCACTTGATAGCTATACTAGAAAGAAAAGAAAAATATTTTTTACTTTTTATATTTTATGATTTTTTTTGGATTTTTGAAAATTTTGACAAAAATGAGACTTTCGGATAATATACACTATATAATATAATATTTCAACAAGAGCAATTAAAAAATTCTTTAAGGAAAATTAACTCTTTAAAATATATATATA